>WNGS01158508.1:0-12913 GCA_020271785.1 Procambarus virginalis
GGGGCTACTGTTGCTGGTGTTACTGGGGCTACTGTTGCTGGTGTTACTGGGGCTACTGTTGCTGGTGTTACTGGGGCTACTGTTGCTAGTGTTACTGGGGCTACTGTTGCTGGTGGTGTTACTGGGGCTACTGTTGCTGGTGTTACTGGGGCTACTGTTGCTAGTGTTACTGGGGCTACTGTTGCTGGTGTTACTGGGGCTACTGTTGCTGGTGGTGTTATTGGGGCTACTGTTGCTGGTGTTACTGGGGCTACTGTTGCTGGTGGTGTTACTGGGGCTACTGTTGCTGGTGTGTTACTGGGGCTACTGTTGTTGCTGGTGTTACTGGGGCTACTGTTATGCTGGTGTTACTGGGGCTACTGTTGCTGGTGGTGTTACTGGGGCTACTGTTGCTGGTGGTGTTACTGGGGCTACTGTGCTAGTGGTGTTACTGGGGCTACTGTTGCTGGTGGTGTTACTAGGGCTACTGTTGCTGGTGTTACTGGGGCTACTGTTGCTGGTTCTGTTACTGGGGCTACTGTTGCTGGTGGTGTTACTGGGGCTACTGTTGCTGGTGGCGTTACTGGGGCTACTGTTGCTGGTAGTGTTACTGGGGCTACTGTTGCTGGTAGTGTTACTGGGGCTACTGTTGCTGGTGTTACTGGGGCTACTGTTGCTGGTGTTACTGGGCTACTGTTGCTGGTGGTGTTACTGGGGCTACTGTTGCTGGTGGTGTTACTGGGGCTACTGTTGCTGGTGTTACTGGGGCTACTGTTGCTGGNCCCGGATACCTGATCAACCAGGCTGTGACTCATACGTCAGGCTGCGAGCAGCCGCGTCCAACAGCCTGGTTGATCAGTCCAGCAACCAGGAGGCCTGGTCGATGACCGGGCCGCGGGGACGATAAGCCCTGGAAGCACCTCAAGGTATCCTCAAGGTAAGGTCCCATCCCAAATCCTTATCCTGACTCCTTCCCAGTGCTATATAGTCGTGATGGCTTGGCACTTTCCCTGATAATTCATTCATTCACCGGTGTTTGTTTATCCAAACACAAAACTCATAAAAACATATTTACAGTTACACAGTCACATAGGTGTAGGCCTCGCGGCTGAGTCCACACCTCTCCAAGGTACTAGTTCTAAGGGCTCGGGTTCGATTCCCGGCCGAGGCAGAAACAAATGGACAGAGTTTCTTTCATGCTGATGACCCTGTTCATCTAGCAGTAAATAGGTACCTGGGAGTTAGACAGCTGCTACGGGCTGCTTCCTGGGTGTGTGTGTGTGTGAGAGAAATATATATTTAGTCTATAATAAAGAACAAATAGACTGGTTAGAAAGGCGGGGCCCAAGAGCTAATAGCTCGATTCTGCAGACACAAGTAGTAAATACAGGTTACATACAGCAGACATGTGACTGGCGCGTCGACGGACATGTCTGGATCCGGGTTGTGTAGTCAAGACAACTTGAGGTGTGTACGGGTTACACAACACCAGGAGAGGTGTGGAGGCGGCAGTGTTGTGGTGTTGGGTGAAGCTTTGATGGCCACACCAAGCTCTTCCTGTAGTTACTGAGAGGTGAGCACCACACCTACACCACAACACACCACAACACCCTGCACCACACCACCCTACACCACAACACCCTACACCACACCACAACACCCTACATCACACCACAACACCCTACACCACACCACAACACCCTACACCACAACACACCACCCTGCAACACCCTACACCACAACACAACACAACACCCTACACTACACCACAACACACCACCCTGCAACACCCTACACCACAACACAACACCCTACACCACAACACAACACCCTACACCACACCACAACACCCTACACCACACCACAACACCCTACATCACACCACAACACCCTACACCACACCACAACACCCTACACCACACCACAACACCCTACACCACACCAAAACACCCTACACCACAACACACCACCCTGCAACACCCTACAACACCCCACAACACCCTCGCAGTACCAGGGTGACCAATGTCTGAGCGCGCCAGTATGACCTATCATACAGGTGGGCGTGACGTCACAACCTTGAGTTAACTGGGTCAGTCATTGTTGACACTTCCCCATGCCACGGGTGCCTGTACTCACCTACTACCACTTACCTATCACTGACCTTCACAACCAGGGGCCACATTCACCAAGCAGTTACGCAAGCACTTACGCACGTGTACATCTTTCCTCAATCTTTGGCGGCTTTGGTTACATTTATTAAACAGTTTACAAGCATGAAAACTTGCCAATCAACTGTTGTTATTGTTATAAACAGCCTCCTGGTGCGTCGGAGCTCATTAACTGTTTAATAATTGTAAACAAAGCCGCCAAAAATTGAGAAAAGATGTACAGGTTCCTAAGTGCTTGCATAACTGCTTCGTGAATCTGGCCCCTGGCCTCTTGCATCTGCGCCCTCTACCTCTCTCTCGACGCTCAAGACCTATTATAATATTTCCCAAACGTGGTGCATGGTTAACACCTTTGTGAGACCTTTCAATACATTCTCCTCAGGGTCGGAGTGTTTATGTTTCTCCTCTGGATAGGCTGCTGTTGTACTGTGCTACCTACGTTATGCACATTACCTTACAGCCTGTCCTCATGGCTCGGTACTCTCTATTGTGGTACTTGTCTAGTTGACTTGGTAACAAAAACTTAATGTTTTTTCGGCGGGGCGCACATGAGAATGTGTGGAGTACGTAAATGTCTAGCATGTTAAGGGACTTAAACAGAGGGGCTGTGTGTTGTCTCAAAACAGAGTTTGTTATAGTTTTAATAGCAGATTTTTGTCGAGTGATGATAGGGTTAAGGTAATTTGCAATGGTTGAACCCCATCCACAGATACCGTAGGCAAGATAGCGATAGATTAGTGTGTAGTATAATGAGAGAACAGACTGGGGAACATAATATCTGATTTTAGAAAATATACCAATCGTTTCTTGAGACTTTTTTGGTTGTGTGTTGTTTGTGGTGCTGAAGTTCAGGCTCTTGTCTAAGTATAGGCCAAGGAACTTTCCATCATTTTTATTGGCAATGTTAACATTGTCTATCTGAAGCTGAATTGCATTTGTTGATTTGCTTCCAAACATAATGTAGTTGGTCTTTTCTATGTTTAGTGCGAGTTTGTTAATTGACATCCACTAGTGGACTTTGTTTAATTCATTGTTGACAATATTATTTAGTGTGTGGGGGGGGGGGGGGTCAGAATAGATGAAGGTAGTATCCTCAGCAAATAGTATAGGTTTAAGAATTTAGAAACATTAGGCAGATCATTGATGTATGTAAGAAATAGGAGAGGTGCCAGGAGGCTGCCCTGTGGCACCCCTACGGTCAGTGGTAGAGCAGGGGAGATTATATCATTGATGGCTACATATTGGTGTCTGTCACTGAGATAGGAGCAAATATAGTTCAGAGTAAGACCTTGGGTACCATAGTGGTGGAGTTTAAGTAAGAGGTAGTTACGGTTAACAGTATCAAAGGCCTTTCTCAGGTCAATGAAGAGGCCAATTGGGAACTTATTTTTGGCAAGGGCTGAGTACATTATACCAAGGAGATTAATAATGACATCATTAGTACTCTTTTGGGAACTGAAGCCAAACTGGCAGGGACTTAATATGCCGAGTTTTGCAAAGTAGGAATAAAGCTGTTTGTAAATAATTTTGTCAAATATTTTTGAAAGTATAGATAGATTTGATATTGGTCTAATTATTTATGTCAGCTGCAGACTATGAGTCACAATAACGTGGCTGAAGTATGTTGACCAGACCACACACTAGAAGGTGAAGGGACGACGACGTTTCGGTCCGTCCTGGACCATTCTCAAGTCGTTTGTATGTACTACAATCGACTTGAGAATGGTCCAGGACGGACCGAAACGTCGTCGTCCCTTCAACTTTTATGTCAGCTGTCTCGCCTCCTTTATAAACTGGCGTCACTCTTGCTTGTCGAAGGATATCAGGAAAAGTATGACGACACTCTTAGAGATTTGTTGAATAGCAGAGCCATGGGTGGTACAAGAGCCGGGGCAGCACTCTTATATATCATAGATGGTATTTCATAAATGTTCCCAGCTTTGGTTTTAAGTGATGCTGAAGTTCCTATCTCCCATCCCCCCCCCCCCACCTTCATCTTCACTACCTTACACTTGCTGGGGTTGAACTCTAACACTACCCATTACCTAGGTATTATCATACTCTAGATCTTCCTAGAGGACAAGTCCTCCTCCTCCTCCTCCTCTCATTTGCGCTGTGTCGTGTGCACATATGTACTCGCGCACTCTGGTAGATTGTGTACATACACACTCTGGTAGATTGTGTACACACTCTGGTAGATCGTGTACACACTCTGGTAGATCGTGTACACACTCTGGTAGATCGTGTACACACACTGGTAGATCGTGTACACACTCTGGTAGATCGTGTACACACTCTGGTAGATCGTGTACACACTCTGGTAGATTGTGTACACACTCTGGTAGATTGTGTACACACTCTGGTAGATCGTGTACACACTCTGGTAGATCGTGTACACACACTGGTAGATCGTGTACACACTCTGGTAGATTGTGTACACACTCTGGTAGATCGTGTACACACTCTGGTAGATCGTGTACACACACTGGTAGATCGTGTACATAGAGCACAAATAATAATGGTCTTAAAAAGGAGTTCTCTGGGACCCAAATTTCCATCCAACAATATTTTCCTATAGGCCGGACACCAGCTCCTGGGCCCCCGTCTTTCAGTCGCCTGTTGCAATGGCTGCCGAGCCTCGAGCTTGTCATAACCCTTTGGAAGCCTCGCGGAGTTACGCAGATTACAGAAAAAATCATTTACTGAACTTTTTGGGTGGTCTTTCAAACGAAAAACTAACAATATTAAGGTAAAGAGAAGAATAGGAAGGTTTAAGAACAGAGAAGAGTCTTGGGCCAATTTGGCGGCCATTTTGTTGGTCATCTTTGCTGTATGAGTCAGATGTTCTGTACCCCTCCCCTTAACCTACCCTTCCCCCCCCCCCAGCCCAAGGTAAGAGGGAGGGGGGTGAAGGGAGCATGCGTGGGATAGGGAGGGTTGCTTGCAGGAAATGATGGGTTGGTGATGTACTCGAGGGCGACCAAGCTCAGCACTATATAATGTCAAGATGAAACACACAACACACATCCCTCGGGGCAACATTCTGGGTCATACCTGGTTACATACCTGGTTACATACCTGGTTACATACCTGGTTACATACCTGGTTACATACCTGGTTCTGTGCTTGTACAATGACACACCAAGTACGGAGGCGTCTGAGTGTGTGTGTACTCACCTAATACCACAGTGAGTGAGTGAGTGAGTGAGTGAGTGAGTGAGTGAGTGTGTGTGTGTGTGTGTGTGTGTGTGTGTGTGTGTGTGTGTGTGTGTGTGTGTGTGTGTGTGTGTGTGTGTTTTATGCAGCGTTCAGCAGTGGGCACCCACATGTGTACAAATACACGCCAAGATCCTTACAAAGACTCCACGCTCCGGTTAGAGAGAGCAACCTTACCTTGGTTACACGCGCACGCACGCACGAAGCGCGCGCACACACACTGTGTGTGCAGGGAGAGGGACGTTAGAAAGAACTTTTTCAGTGTCAGAGTAGTTAACAGTTGAAATGCATTAGACAGTGATGTGGTGGAGGCTGACTCCATACACAGTTTCAAATGTAGATATGATAGAGCCCAGTAGGCTCAGGAACCTGTACACCTGTTGATTGACGGTTGAGAGGCGGGACCAAAGAGCCAGAGCTCAACCCCCGCAAGCACAAATAGGTGAGTACAAATAGGTGAATAGGTGAGTACACACTGAGTGTCAGCATAGCAGACAGCCTGTCTGTTATCATAACATACTGAACGCCACATTCCAGACTTTTCTCTCTCTCTTTACTAGGGAGAGAGAGGGGGGGGGGTGCTAGAGATGGGGGGTGCAGGGAGAGGGGGGGTCGCAGGGAGAGAGGTGGTCGCAGGGAGAGAGGTGGTCGCAGGGTGGAAGGTCACATAAGAGTGACATAACCAACCAATTGGACACGTCATAAAAGCACGAATGTGCATCAATACATAACCGGCCAATTAGGTCAGCAAGACGACTCAACTACAGCCCCAGAGGAGGTAATGGCGGCAGCTTTCCAAACCACCATCCTTGATCTTCCTACGGGCTCACCATAGCCCGTGCTACTTGTTCCCAGTAGCGAATCTTAAACAATAACTTGAACTTCAATCCATTCAGAGCCAACACCACAGGTATTAGGACGAATCTGGTTAAGGAAATTGATATTATAATCTTTGAATAGTTTTGGTAAAGTGAACCATGTTGTTACTCACACCTCATGGTTGGTGGTCCAGCCTGTCTCATGTTGTTACTCACACCTCATGGTTGGTGGTCCAGCCTGTCTCATGTTGTTACTCACACCTCATGGTTGGTGGTCCAGCCTGTCTCATGTTGTTACTCACACCTCATGGTTGGTGGTCCAGCCTGTCTCATGTTGTTACTCACACCTCATGGTTGGTGGTCCAGCCTGTCTCATGTTGTTACTCACACCTCATGGTTGGTGGTCCAGCCTGTCTCATGTTGTTACTCACACCTCATGGTTGGTGGTCCAGACTGTCTCATGTTGTTACTCACACCTCATGGTTGGTGGTCCAGACTGTCTCATGTTGTTACTCACACCTCATGGCTGGTGGTCCAGACTGTCTCATGTTGTTACTCACACCTCATGGTTGGTGGTCCAGACTGTCTCATGGTGCCACTCACACCTCATGGCTGGTGGTCCAGACTGTCTCATGGTGCCACTCACACCTCATGGCTGGTGGTCCAGACTGTCTCATGGTGCCACTCACACCTCATGGCTGGTGGTCCAGACTGTCTCATGGTGCCACTCACACCTCATGGCTGGTGGTCCAGACTGTCTCATGGTGCCACTCACACCTCATGGCTGGTGGTCCAGACTGTCTCATGGTGCCACTCACACCTCATGGCTGGTGGTCCAGACTGTCTCATGGTGCCACTCACACCTCATGGCTGGTGGTCCAGACTGTCTCATGGTGCCACTCACACCTCATGGCTGGTGGTCCAGACTGTCTCATGGTGCCACTCACACCTCATGGCTGGTGGTCCAGCCTGTCTCATGTTGTCTCACACCTCATGGCTGGTGGTCCAGCCTGTCTCATGTTGTTACTCACACCTCATGGCTGGTGGTCCAGACTGTCTCATGGTACCAGTCACACCTCATGGCTGGTGGTCCAGACTGTCTCATGGTACCACTCACACCTCATGGCTGGTGGTCCAGACTGTCTCATGGTGCCACTCACACCTCATGGCTGGTGGTCCAGCCTGTCTCATGGTGCCACTCACACCTCATGGTTGGTGGTCCAGACTGTCTCATGGTACCACTCACACCTCATGGTTGGTGGTCCAGACTGTCTCATGGTACCACTCACACCTCATGGCTGGTGGTCCAGCCTGTCTCATGGTACCAGTCACACCTCATGGCTGGTGGCCACGTCCGGTGGTCCAGAATGTCTCATGGTGCCACTCACACCTCATGGCTGGTGGCCACGTCCGGTGGTCCAGACTGTCTCATGGCGCCACTCACACCTCATGGCTGGTGGTCACGTCCGGTGGTCCAGTAATGGCGAGCCGTCCACCTCTCACCTTATAAACAGGGATACCATAATAATTCTAAAATAGGGGTCACTAGGTAGATATTTTGAGCTCAGTACAGTGGCCCTGTGGTCACTGGCCCTCACAGGAACACTCACCTCTACACCCCATTGCACACATCGTGCACCTGCAACATTCTGCACGCCTTGAGAACAGCAGTAGTGGGACGAAAAGCTTGTCTCTGTACATGTTCCTTCCCCACACGCTCCGCCCTACATAATGTCGTGACCCCTGACCTCCAGGAGACGAGCGGTGGTGTAATAAGGTGCTGGCGGTACCACCGAAGATCTCCTTGGCTGTTGTTGCACTGGGGATGTGGTCAGTGATTTATAGAGCTGTAGTGGCATGGCAGACCACTCCAACTCCTGCCAAACTGTGCCTCCCATCAGAGATGAGGTCTGGGGGACATCACAGGAGATCCCAGTTCCCAAGTGAGGTTGTGTAGTAGCTGCCTCTCGCGTGCAAGCAACATAAAATCCATGCACTGGGTAACTCGTGTCCCTGTTTAATGCTGTGTCACACCTGAAGGCGCCGCTTGACCGCACTTGCCTGTGTGCAGGTGTGGCGGGTGTGTCATGTGGCCAGACTCATCCTCACCGCTGGCGATGATAATAGACTCATCATCTCAGCCTTCAAGCAAGGCAGTGAAGGCCTTGGCTTCTCCATACGGTTACGCACGATGTGTACATCAAGAGCAACATAGCCACCATCACTGTCAAGATCACATGCGGCAATGACAGCAGCAGCAGCACCGGAAATCAACATTCTTCTACCCTTCTCGTGTTGCAAGTCAGGAAACCATGCAAGGGGACTCTCCTTCTGTCGTTGCACACCCCCGCCCCTCAAGCTCCTCCCCCAGCTGATCCACTCCTGAGTGGTAGAGCTGAGCACAGCGCCAGTGACCATAGCCAGCTTGGTCACTGGTGCTGTGCTCTCAGTCTCGCCTCGCTGGAGACCAACTCAGCCACGACCAAGTTGTGTCCAGACTCTCACAAGAGCCGCACAGGTCTGTCGACCAGTAGTTGTGTCCAAACTCCCACAAGAGCAGCACAGGTCTGTCGACCAGTAGTTGTGTCCAGACTCTCACAAGAGCCGCACAGGTCTGTCGACCAGTAGTTGTGTCCAGACTCCCACAAGAGCAGCACAGGTCTGTCGACCAGTAGTTGTGTCCAGACTCTCACAAGAGCCGCACAGGTCTGTCGACCAGTAGTTGTGTCCAGACTCTCACAAGAGCCGCACAGGTCTGTCGTCCAGTAGTTGTGTCCAGACTCTCACAAGAGCCGCACAGGTCTGTCGACCAGTAGTTGTGTCCAGACTCTCACAAGAGCCGCACAGGTCTGTCGTCCAGTAGTTGTGTCCAGACTCTCACAAGAGCCGCACAGGTCTGTCGACCAGTAGTTGTGTCCAGACTCCCACAAGAGCCGCACAGGTCTGTCGACCAGTAGTTGTGTCCAGACTCCCACAAGAGCCGCACAGGTCTGTCGTCCAGTAGTTGTGTCCAGACTCTCACAAGAGCCGCACAGGTCTGTCGTCCAGTAGTTGTGTCCAGACTCTCACAAGAGCCGCACAGGTCTGTCGTCCAGTAGTTGTGTCCAGACTCCCACAAGAGCCGCACAGGTCTGTCGACCAGTAGTTGTGTCCAGACTCCCACAAGAGCCGCACAGGTCTGTCGACCAGTAGTTGTGTCCAGACTCCCACAAGAGCCGCACAGGTCTGTCGTCCAGTAGTTGTGTCCAGACTCTCACAAGAGCCGCACAGGTCTGTCGTCCAGTAGTTGTGTCCAGACTCTCACAAGAGCCGCACAGGTCTGTCGACCAGTAGTTGTGTCCAGACTCCCACAAGAGCCGCACAGGTCTGTCGACCAGTAGTTGTGTCCAGACTCCCACAAGAGCCGCACAGGTCTGTCGACCAGTAGTTGTGTCCAGACTCCCACAAGAGCCGCACAGGTCTGTCGTCCAGTAGTTGTGTCCAGACTCCCACAAGAGCCGCACAGGTCTGTCGACCAGTAGTTGTGTCCAGACTCCCACAAGAGCAGCACAGATCCGTAATTGTTCCTATATGTAAACTGCTGTACCACGGACCCCAAATGCTCCAGTTGGTAGACCACAAAACCTCTGCAATTTAGTACTGTTGCACCAGCACCTCAGGAAGTGTTGCAAGAGTGCCACAGCGAGCACCGATGATGGTGTGGCCCACACTGGCCACACTGGCCACAGTGGGTCCACTTCTCTACTCGTCAACACTACAGCCTCGGCCGCTAAACTTATAGGTCCCGTTTATACCTTATGACTCCCATCGTTACGAATCCAACTGTGGGAGTATGTCTCCCAAGATCCTCCCACAGCTGACTTGAATGGCATTGCAGTGCACAGATCTTCGTGCACAAAGCCTATCTCTCTTAATCCTGGATAGTGACCTAGCATGTTGGGTATCTCCAGAATGCCCACTTAACCAGGAACACTGTTAAAATACGTAGGCCGCCGTATGTCTAGGCAGGAAGTAGATACAGGGAGCTAAGTATACTTGCTACCAAAGGGTCAGTGAGTACATGGCTGGTGCCCGCTGAGACAGAGGGGAAGGCGCCAGCAGCGTCTGACCTCTGGGGTCAACCGGCGCGATGCGGAATAACAGCTATGACGTGTTCATGACGTCACTCCTGCTACTGCTCATCGAACGAGCTAATATGATTGGTTCCCGCTCATTTGCTGCAATGCTATTGGTCAAATTGTAACTTCTTTTGTGTTGTGTGCCACGAGATGCCCGGCACCCTTGCAAACTCATTCACGTGAGAGAGACCATATGAAGAGGACGTGTTCTGTTCTACCGGCCAATAGACTGATCACCGTCTATCCCTCACCGTCAAGTTAACTCAGCGTCTTTGCGATATACCACACACTCGCCAGAATCACGAGTGGGAATATATTGTTTAGAAGCCTAAAGTGACAAATCTCCAGAGCGAAACAGACTGGTATCAGGTAACCCCTGGTGACAAAGATCGTTGTGAGTGACTCAGAGTGAACTAAGGCAGTGCCACCGCCTAAGTAATCTGTGTGTGACTTTACCACAGTGTACCTGTACCACAGTGTACAGTGTAGTGCATGGTACTGCCGCCAGCCGCCGCCAGCCGCCGCCAGCCGCCGCCCTCACTCTGACGTGACGTCACCACCTCACGCACCGTCAGTGCCAGTGTGTGCGCGTGTGTCTGTCTGTTAAGCATACAGCACGCCCTACTCACGAAATCATCTCAAGATACTGCAAGTACCCTCCGTGTCTACGAGCGAAACCAGCTATCAGGCCACCTACGAGTGCTTGTATAAACGAGTCTGAGTGAGTGCGTAAGGAAAGGTACCTTATCTGTAAGTACAAGATCTTGTCATTGTTTATTGTGTCTGTGTTGATCTGAGGGATCAACCACAGTTCTCACCTTCTTATACCTGTCGCAGGTTATAGGTGAATCGACGGTGAATGCGTGTTTATCTGTGTGGTATCACAGCATTTCACTCGTCTGTGGATGTGAGCTTCACATACACCACACATTTAGTATTGTGTGATTATTATTGTGTTATTGCATATCATCATTACCGAGTATCCGGTTGGAACTCTTGTGATCCCTTTGCATACCGGCAGTTAGGTTGCCGTGTTAGTGATTGGCTGTCAACTGTGTTAAGTTAGGTGTTTCTCCACGAGTGGATACGAGTCGATTAGCCAGACGTCAAGAGTCTCGCTAATGCAACCATAGCTTTGCTGACGCCAATCTAAAGTAAATCAAGCACCCTGTGTATTAGTGGTTAAGTTAGTAAATAAACTACTGTTAAGCTTTATGCGGTGTTTCCGTTGAACCACTTCTGAATACTGCCAATATTACTCAAGCCTTCAGCTCTAAGTGTCTTCAACACCGAGTTGCCTGTAAGTCACTAAACTATAAATTTGATGAGGACCCTAGGAGTCCCTTAAAGTGTTACATCATTGAGGAGATTCCAACGACCAACGTGGAGCAGGACCAGGTGAGGCTAGTCTGAGAAGAGACCCACAAGGACTCTAACTCGACCTTGCTCCCAGGCCCTGTACGGTTGCTCTCGTATTTTTCTATTCTGCTAATTCCGACAGCTTCGTGAAGCGTCTGCCACATGTCCATTGGCGACGTACGCATTGCAGTCGTGACAGCAAAAAAAAAAGAAAACATCCCACACCAACCTATGAAAAGTAACGAGTACCCATCCTGGTGAGTACTCCCCAGGATGAGTACTTGGCCCCGGACCTCGCTAACTAACCATCTTGGTCTTCCTGACAGTGGTAAAGGTTGGTTAAGGGTCAGTGTTCACCTTCTGGGCATCACAATATCATTTACCATGTCTATATGTTGTCGAGATAATGTAGTGTATATAAGTAGCCATCAACTTTAGTGTATAGTGTTTAATATATATAACACTAAAATGTATATATTTATTAAAATATATATATTTATTTATTAAAATTTATATATTTATTAAAGTTTAATATTTATATGAAACACATTAATATTTTAATAATTAATATTATTTAAAATTAATATTAATAAATATTGTCTCAATAATATCTTAATATCCGGCCATCTCCCGGCTCCTGAACCTGCCGCCCGCCCAAACGCTTCTGTTATTTGCTCATTTATTGCCCACAACTGCTGGTTTTAGAATTATTTTAATTAAAATTGTCATTAAAAAGAGGTGTGTGTCAAGCCTCGGGACAAAACACTAAAAATTGTTCAATAGTTGTAAATAAATGTTCATTTTGAACATTTACAACAGAAGAACTGTTGGAACTTTTGAACAATGTATTTGTTGTTGTTGTTGTTGTATAGATGTTTTTGTTCCCGTTTATAATTTCCTTTTCTTTTGTTAAAGTACTTTATTACTTTGTATTCCTGTATGAGGCTATATTATGGAATAATTTTTATTACATGACTTCAATGAGTTGTGGTGTGTGGCCCTCATGTTAACACATGTGGCCCATATGGTCCTCGGGGGCCCTCAGTTGTGGTGTGTGGCCCTCATGTTAACACATGTGGCCCATATGGCCCTCGGGGGCCCTCAGTTGTGGTGTGTGGCCCTCATGTTAACACATGTGGCCCATATGGTCCTCGGGGGCCCTCAGTTGTGGTGTGTGGCCCTCATGTTAACACATGTGGCCCATATGGCCCTCGGGGGCCCTCAGTTGTGGTGTGTGGCCCTCATGTTAACACAT
>WNGS01158508.1:13926-38343 GCA_020271785.1 Procambarus virginalis
GGGAATACAGTACCCAGCACCAGGGGGGTGCGGGAATACAGTACCCAGCACCAGGGGGGGGGGGCGGAATGCAGTACCCAGCACCAGGGGGGCGGGAATGTAGTACCCAGCACCAGGGGGGGGCGGGAATGTAGTACCCAGCACCAGGGGGGGGGGAATGCAGTACCCAGCACCAGGGGGGGGCGGGAATACAGTACCCAGCACCAGGGGGGGGCGGGAATACAGTACCCAGCACCAGGGGGGGGGCGGGAATACAGTACCCAGCACCAGGGGGGGGGGCGGGAATGCAGTACCCAGCACCAGGGGGGCGGGAATGTAGTACCCAGCACCAGGGGGGGGGCGGGAATGTAGTACCCAGCACCAGGGGGCGTGAATGCAGTACCCAGCACCAGGGGGGGGGCGGGAATGTAGTACCCAGCACCAGGGGGGCGGGAATGTAGTACCCAGCACCAGGGGGGGGGGCGGGAATGTAGTACCCAGCACCAGGGGGGCGGGAATGTAGTACCCAGCACCAGGGGGGGGGGCGGGAATGCAGTACCCAGCACCAGGGGGGGGCGGGAATGTAGTACCCAGCACCAGGGGGGGGCGGGAATGCAGTACCCAGCACCAGGGGGGGCGGGAATACAGTACCCAGCACCAGGGGGGGGGGGCGGGAATACAGTACCCAGCACCAGGGGGGGGCGGGAATACAGTACCCAGCACCAGGGGGGGGGCGGGAATACAGTACCCAGCACCAGGGGGGGCGGGAATGCAGTACCCAGCACCAGGGGGGGCGGGAATACAGTACCCAGCACCAGGGGGGGGCGAATACAGTACCCAGCACCAGGGGGGGCGGGAATGCAGTACCCAGCACCAGGGGGGGGGCGGGAATACAGTACCCAGCACCAGGGGGGGGGGCGGGAATGCAGTACCCAGCACCAGGGGGGGGGGGGCGGAATACCCTCATAGAGAACACCAGCCTGGCCAAGGGGGGGCAGGGTAATGACAGTGATCCACAATGAACCAGTCACAACCTGAAGCAACCTTCGCCTGCCAGGAGCCCCATTGTGAAACTCCCCGAAGGCAGCTCCAACCGGTTCCCATTGCGTAACTTTTCCTAATTGGCTTGTACCCCCCATCACGTATAGTCAGTGTGGCACACCACACTACGGTGCCTCATTCTTGGGGGCACGAGGCACTTAAGAACACAAGAATCAAGGTAACTACAGGAAGAATATTGGACCCACACACCTGGCACCTTCTATTTATATCCACTCAAACTCATTCATGTATACATGACTAACGTCTGAGTTTGTATACAACTGGTTACTCCACGGCACTTTGGTGGTGGCGGGAACTATTTGGCACCACAACACACAAGGTGTGGCACCACAACACACAAGGTGTGGCACCACAACACACAAAGTGTGGCACCACAACACACAAGGTGTGGCACCACAACACACAAGGTGTGGCACCACAACACACAAGGTGAGGCACCACAACACACAGGGTGCAGCACCACAACACACAAGGTGTGGCACACACACACAAGGTGTGGCACCACAACACACAAGGTGTGGCACCACAACACACAAGGTGTGGCACCACAACACACAAGGTGTGGCACCACAACACACAAGGTGTAGCACCACAACACACAAGGTGCGGCACCACAACACAAGGTGAGGCACCACAACACACAAGGTGTGGCACCACAACACACAAGGTGTGGCACCACAACACACAAGGTGAGGCACCACAACACACAAGGTGAGGCACCACAACACACAGGGTGTAGCACCACAACACACAAGGTGTGGCACCACAACACACAAGGTGAGGCACCACAACACACAGGGTGAGGCACCACAACACACAAGGTGTAGCACCACAACACACAAGGTGAGGCACCACAACACACAGGGTGTGGCACCACAACACACAGGGTGTGGCACCACAACACACAAGGTGTAGCACCACAACACAAGGTGTGGCACCACAACACACAGGGTGAGGCACCACAACACACAAGGTGTGGCACCACAACACACAACACACAGGTGTAGCTCTTCTCTCTGAGTGCTTCCAAAGCTTTTGACAAAGCTAAACTCATTAAACATTTTCAGACATTGCCTTACCAGTAATGTCCTAGCATCAATTGCTATATATTCCTTATCGGGTATAAAAATTAACCTGTGAAATGGTCTCATGTCCTCTGAAAATTTCTCACTAAAAATGTCAACAAATTTGTTATTAAAAAAAAAAGATCAAACAAGGTGCTTTTTTAGGCCTAAATGGTTTGCGTTGCTATCTTGGTATATAGTTTAAAGCCAATGGAGTTGTCAGCGACATACAAAGTACCAATGACAGTTTTTTCTGTTGTGTTGAAATATAGAACTGTATGAATGATGTCTTGTAGAATACAAGCTGAGGGTCAAGCCTGCCAGATGTGTTGCAGTTGCTTGCAACACCGAGGATTCCCATGGCTGTGATTGCATTAAACTGTCGATTCGTCCACAGCTTTAAAATGGTTTCTGAAACCACATTCTTTATCAGGGTAACTGTTCTTTTTTATGTATTTCACACCACTAAGCTCCTGTCGCTGCCTGTACCCCACACTAAGAGGGGCAGACACACACACACACACACACACACACACACACACACACACACACACACACACACACACACACACACACACACACACACAGAAAGAGACAGAGAACATAAGACATTTAAAATACTGGTACGGATTAAAATATTTCAATCTGTATTATCTACAGCGCAGGCGGGAGAGATACATAATAATCTACACTTGGAAAATATTATTGGGACTGGCTGCGGTTCAGATACAACACCACATGTGACCAGGAGGCACGGCAGGATGTGCACAACACCCCCGTTGACCAACAGACATAATAGGCACGGTGAGAGAGAACTGTGACACCACCAGGAGCCCGAGACTGTTCAACACTTCCGCTACACACAAGGGCCATAACTGGCCCGCCTCTCACGGTGTTCAACAGAACTCGATAAACACCTCCAAAGGATATCTGATCAACCAGGTTGTAATTCATGCGTCAGGCTGCGAGCAGCGGCGTCAACAGCCTGGTTGATCGGACCACCAAGCAGGAGGCCTGGTCAGAGACTGGGCCGCGGGGAGGTTGAGCCCCGGACACAACGCAGGACAGAGGCAGATAGTAGATAGATGGATGTAGATAGATGGCTGGATAGAAGCCAACCTCTCCTAACAAAGAACGTCACTTTTCGCACGTATGTGTTAAACAAGGCCAAATATTCGCGTTCTAGAAAATGGAAGCGGCTGGTGAAAGTGACGTACTGCCCCGTTTTCTGTTTTGGGGCCTCTGGCAGGTTAGGATAAGGACAGTTTAAATTACCCGTTTTCATAACGTTGGGACACCTTAAGAGGCCGAGCTGTACGGAGCATGTGACAGCGCTGTGAGGGAGAACTCTGATAAAGTGCCACATCTTCATAACGCTGATTTTGGAGATAATTAGAACTGGAGATCAGCCAAACTGTCCCCAGTTAGTTTATCTAACATCTAACGGTAGAGCGACGGTCTCGCTTCATGCAGGTCGGCGTTCAATCTCCGACCGTCCAAGTGGTTGGGCACCATTCCTTCCCCCCGTCCCCCCGGATACCTGATCAACCAGGCTGTGACTCATACGTCAGGCTGCGAGCAGCCGCGTCCAACAGCCTGGTTGATCAGTCCAGCAACCAGGAGGCCTGGTCGATGACCGGGCCGCGGGGACGATAAGCCCTGGAAGCACCTCAAGGTATCCTCAAGGTAAGGTCCCATCCCAAATCCTTATCCTGACTCCTTCCCAGTGCTATATAGTCGTGATGGCTTGGCACTTTCCCCTGATAATTCATTCATTCACCGGTGTGTGTTTATTCAAACACAAAATTCATAAAAACATATTTACAGTTACACAGTCACATAGGTGTAGGCCTCGCGGCTGAGTCCACACCTCTCCAAGGTACTAGTTCTAAGGGCTCGGGTTCGATTCCCGGCCGAGGCAGAAACAAATGGACAGAGTTTCTTTCATGCTGATGACCCTGTTCATCTAGCAGTAAATAGGTACCTGGGAGTTAGACAGCTGCTACGGGCTGCTTCCTGGGTGTGTGTGTGTGAGAGAAATATATATTTAGTCTATAATAAAGAACAAATAGACTGGTTAGAAAGGCGGGGCCCAAGAGCTAATAGCTCGATTCTGCAGACACAAGCAGTAAATACAGGTCACATACAGCAGACATGTGACTGGCGCGTCGACGGACATGTCTGGATCCGGGTTGTGTAGTCAAGACAACTTGAGGTGTGTACGGGTTACACAACACCAGGAGAGGTGTGGAGGCGGCAGTGTTGTGGTGTTGGGTGAAGCTTTGATGGCCACACCAAGCTCTTCCTGTAGTTACTGAGAGGTGAGCACCACAACACCCTACACCACAACACACCACAACACCCTGCACCACACCACCCTACACCACAACACACCACAACACCCTGCACCACACCACCCTACACCACAACACACCACAACACCCTACACCACACCACAACACAACACAACACCCTACACCACAACACACCACAACACCCTGCACCACGACACCCTACACCACCCTACAACACCCTACAACACCCTACACCACACCACAACACCCTACACCACAACACCCTACACCACAACACCCTACACCACCCTACAACACCCTACACCACAACACAACACCCTACACCACAACACAACACCCTACACCACAACACAACACCCTACACCACAACACAACACCCTACACCACACCACAACACCCTACACCACCCTACAACACCCTACACCACAACACAACACCCTACACCACCCTACACCACAACACAACACCCTACACCACAACACAACACCCTACACCACAACACAACACCCTACACCACACCACAACACCCTACACCACACCACAACACCCTACACCACACCACAACACCCTACATCACACCACAACACCCTACACCACAACACACCACCCTACACCACACCACCCTACACCACACCACAACACCCTACACCACACCAAAACACCCTACACCACAACACACCACCCTACACAACACAACACCCTACACCACAACACAACACCCTACACCACAACACAACACAACACCCTACACTACACCACAGCACTCTACACCACAACACAACACCCTACACCACAACACAACACCCTACACCACACCACAACACCCTACATCACACCACAACACCCTACACCACACCAAAACACCCTACACCACAACACACCACCCTGCAACACCCTACAACACCCCACAACACCCTCGCAGCACCAGGGTGACCAATGTCTGAGCGCGCCAGTATGACCTATCATACAGGTGGGCGTGACGTCACAACCTTGAGTTAACTGGGTCAGTCATTGTTGACACTTCCCCATGCCAGGGGTGCCTGTACTCACCTACTACCACTTACCTATCACTGACCTTCACAACCAGGGGCCACATTCACCAAGCAGTTACGCAAGCACTTACGCACGTGTACATCTTTCCTCAATCTTTGGCGTTACATTTATTAAACAGTTTACAAGCATGAAAACTTGCCAATCAACTGTTGTTATTGTTATAAACAGCCTCCTGGTGCGTCGGAGCTCATTAACTGTTTAATAATTGTAAACAAAGCCGCCAAAAATTGAGAAAAGATGTACAGGTTCCTAAGTGCTTGCATAACTGCTTCGTGAATCTGGCCCCTGGCCTCTTGCACCTGCGCCCTCTACCTCTCTCTCGACGCTCAAGACCTATTATAATATTTCCCAAACGTGGTGCATGGTTAACACCTTTGTGAGACCTTTCAATACATTCTCCTCAGGGTCGGAGTGTTTATGTTTCTCCTCTGGATAGGCTGCTGTTGTACTGTGCTACCTACGTTATGCACATTACCTTACAGCCTGTCCTCATGGCTCGGTACTCTCTATTGTGGTACTTGTCTAGTTGACTTGGTAACAAAAAATTAATGTTTTTTCGGCGGGGCGCACATGAGAATGTGTGGAGTACGTAAATGTCTAGCATGTTAAGGGACTTAAACAGAGGGGCTGTGTGTTGTCTCAAAACAGAGTTTGTTATAGTTTTAATAGCAGATTTTTGTCGAGTGATGATAGGGTTAAGGTAATTTGCAATGGTTGAACCCCATCCACAGATACCGTAGGCAAGATAGCGATAGATTAGTGTGTAGTATAATGAGAGAACAGACTGGGGAACATAATATCTGATTTTAGAAAATATACCAATCGTTTCTTGAGACTTTTTTGGTTGTGTGTTGTTTGTGGTGCTGAAGTTCAGGCTCTTGTCTAAGTATAGGCCAAGGAACTTTCCATCATTTTTATTGGCAATGTTAACATTGTCTATCTGAAGCTGAATTGCATTTGTTGATTTGCTTCCAAACATAATGTAGTTGGTCTTTTCTATGTTTAGTGCGAGTTTGTTAATTGACATCCACTAGTGGACTTTGTTTAATTCATTGTTGACAATATTATTTAGTGTGTGGGGGGGGGGGGGTCAGAATAGATGAAGGTAGTATCCTCAGCAAATAGTATAGGTTTAAGAATTTTAGAAACATTAGGCAGATCATTGATGTATGTAAGAAATAGGAGAGGTGCCAGGAGGCTGCCCTGTGGCACCCCTACGGTCAGTGGTAGAGCAGGGGAGATTATATCATTGATGGCTACATATTGGTGTCTGTCACTGAGATAGGAGCAAATATAGTTCAGAGTAAGACCTTGGGTACCATAGTGGTGGAGTTTAAGTAAGAGGTAGTTACGGTTAACAGTATCAAAGGCCTTTCTCAGGTCAATGAAGAGGCCAATTGGGAACTTATTTTTGGCAAGGGCTGAGTACATTATACCAAGGAGATTAATAATGACATCATTAGTACTCTTTTGGGAACTGAAGCCAAACTGGCAGGGACTTAATATGCCGAGTTTTGCAAAGTAGGAATAAAGCTGTTTGTAAATAATTTTGTCAAATATTTTGAAAGTATAGATAGATTTGATATTGGTCTAATTATTTATGTCAGCTGCAGACTATGAGTCACAATAACGTGGCTGAAGTATGTTGACCAGACCACACACTAGAAGGTGAAGGGACGACGACGTTTCGGTCCGTCCTGGACAATTCTCAAGTCGTTTGTATGTACTACAATCGACTTGAGAATGGTCCAGGACGGACCGAAACGTCGTCGTCCCTTCAACTTTTATGTCAGCTGTCTCGCCTCCTTTATGAACTGGCGTCACTCTTGCTTCTAGAAGGATATCAGGAAAAGCATGACGACACTCTTAGAGATTTGTTGAATAGCAGAGCCATGGGTGGTGCAAGAGCAGGGGCAGCACTCTTATATATCATAGATGGTATTTCATAAATGTTCCCAGCTTTGGTTTTAAGTGATGCTGAAGTTCCTATCTCCCATCCCCCCCCCCCCACCTTCATCTTCACTACCTTACACTTGCTGGGGTTGAACTCTAACACTACCCATTACCTAGGTATTATCATACTCTAGATCTTCCTAGAGGACAAGTCCTCCTCCTCCTCCTCTCATTTGCGCTGTGTCGTGTGCACATATGTACTCGCGCACTCTGGTAGATTGTGTACATACACACTCTGGTAGATTGTGTACACACTCTGGTAGATCGTGTACACACTCTGGTAGATCGTGTACACACACTGGTAGATCGTGTACATAGAGCACAAATAATAATGGTCTTAAGAAGGAGTTCTCTGGGACCCAAATTTCCATTCAACAATATTTCCTATAGGCCGGACACCAGCTCCTGGGTCCCGTCTTTCAGTCGCCTGTTACAATGGCTGCCGAGCCTCGAGCTTGTCATAACCAGTTGGAAGCCTCGCGGAGTTACGCAGATTACAGAAAAAATCATTTACTGAACTTTTTGGGTGGTCTTTCAAACAAAAAACTAACAATATTAAGGTAAAGAGAAGAATAATAACATTTAAGAACAGAGAAGAGTCTTGGGCCAATAAGCGGCCATTTTGTTGGTCATCTTTGCTGTATGAGTCAGATGTTCTGTACCCCTCCCCTTAACCTACCCTTCCCCCCCCCAGCCCAAGGTAAGAGGGAGGGGGGTGAAGGGAGCATGCGTGGGATAGGGAGGGTTGCTTGCAGGAAATGATGGGTTGGTGATGTACTCGAGGGCGACCAAGCTCAGCACTATGTAGTGTCAAGATGAAACACACACCACACATCCCTCGGGCCAACATTCTGGGACATACCTGGTTACATACCTGGTTACATACCTGGTTACATACCTGGTTCTGTGCTTGTACAATGACACACCAAGTACGGAGGCTTCTGAGTGTGTGTGTACTCACCTAATACCACAGTGAGTGAGTGAGTGTATGTGTGTGCGTGTGTGTGCGTGTGTGCGCGTGTGCGTGTGCGTGTGCGTGTGTGTGTGTGTGTGTGTGTGTGTGTGTGTGTGTGTGTGTGTGTGTGTGTGTTATGCAGCGTTCAGCAGTGGGCACCCACATGTGTACAAATACACGCCAAGATCCTTACAAAGACTCCACGCTCCGGTTAGAGAGAGCAACCTTACCTTGGTTACACGCACGCACGAAGCGCGCGCACACACACTGTGTGTGCAGGGAGAGGGACGTTAGAAAGAACTTTTTCAGTGTCAGAGTAGTTAACAGTTGAAATGCATTAGACAGTGATGTGGTGGAGGCTGACTCCATACACAGTTTCAAATGTAGATATGATAGAGCCCAGTAGGCTCAGGAACCTGTACACCTGTTGATTGACGGTTGAGAGGCGGGACCAAAGAGCCAGAGCTCAACCCCTGCAAGCACAAATAGGTGAGTACAAATAGGTGAATAGGTGAGTACACACAGAGTGTCAGCATAGCAGACAGCCTGTCTGTTATCATAACATACTGAACGCCACATTCCAGACTTTTGTGCCTCTCTTTAATAGGGAGAGAGAGGGGGGGGGGTGCTAGAGATGGGGGGTGCAGGGAGAGGGGGGGTCGCAGGGAGAGGGGGGGTCGCAGGGGGAGCGGGGGTCGCAGGGGGAGCGGGGGTCGCAGGGAGAGAGGTGGTCGCAGGGAGAGAGGTGGTCGCAGGGTTGAAGAGAGTGACATAACCAACCAATTGGACACGTCATAAAAGCACGAATGTGCATCAATACATAACCGGCCAATTAGGTCAGCAAGACGACTCAACTACAGCCCCAGAAGAGGTAATGGCGGCAGCTTTCCAAACCACCATCCTTGAACTTCCTACGGGCTCACCATAGCCCGTGCTACTTGTTCCCAGTAGCGAATCTTAAACAATAACTTGAACTTCAATCCATTCAGAGCCAACACCACAGGTATTAGGACGAATCTGGTTAAGGAAATTGACATTATAACCTTTGAATAGTTTTGGTAAAGTGAACCATGTTGCCACTCACACCTCATGGTTGGTGGTCCAGCCTGTCTCATGTTGTTACTCACACCTCATGGCTGGTGGTCCAGCCTGTCTCATGTTGTTACTCACACCTCATGGTTGGTGGTCCAGCCTGTCTCATGTTGTTACTCACACCTCATGGTTGGTGGTCCAGCCTGTCTCATGTTGTTACTCACACCTCATGGTTGGTGGTCCAGCCTGTCTCATGGTACCACTCACACCTCATGGTTGGTGGTCCAGCCTGTCTCATGGTACCACTCACACCTCATGGTTGGTGGTCCAGCCTGTCTCATGTTGCCACTCACACCTCATGGTTGGTGGTCCAGCCTGTCTCATGTTGTCACTCACACCTCATGGTTGGTGGTCCAGCCTGTCTCATGGTGCCACTCACCTCATGGTTGGTGGTCCAGCCTGTCTCATGTTGCCACTCACACCTCATGGTTGGTGGTCCAGCCTGTCTCATGGTACCACTCACACCTCATGGCTGGTGGTCCAGCCTGTCTCATGTTGCCACTCACACCTCATGGTTGGTGGTCCAGCCTGTCTCATGGTACCACTCACACCTCATGGTTGGTGGTCCAGCCTGTCTCATGTTGTCACTCACACCTCATGGTTGGTGGTCCAGCCTGTCTCATGGTGCCACTCACCTCATGGTTGGTGGTCCAGCCTGTCTCATGTTGTCACTCACACCTCATGGCTGGTGGTCCAGACTGTCTCATGGTGCCACTCACCTCATGGTTGGTGGTCCAGCCTGTCTCATGTTGTCACTCACACCTCATGGTTGGTGGTCCAGCCTGTCTCATGTTGTCACTCACACCTCATGGTTGGTGGTCCAGCCTGTCTCATGTTGTCACTCACACCTCATGGCTGGTGGTCCAGACTGTCTCATGGTGCCACTCACCTCATGGCTGGTGGTCCAGACTGTCTCATGTTGTTACTCACACCTCATGGTTGGTGGTCCAGCCTGTCTCATGTTGTCACTCACACCTCATGGTTGGTGGTCCAGCCTGTCTCATGTTGTCACTCACACCTCATGGCTGGTGGTCCAGACTGTCTCATGGTGCCACTCACCTCATGGCTGGTGGTCCAGCCTGTCTCATGTTGCCACTCACACCTCATGGTTGGTGGTCCAGCCTGTCTCATGGTACCACTCACCTCATGGCTGGTGGTCCAGACTGTCTCATGGTACCACTCACCTCATGGCTGGTGGTCCAGCCTGTCTCATGGTACCACTCACACCTCATGGCTGGTGGTCCAGACTGTCTCATGGTACCACTCACACCTCATGGTTGGTGGTCCAGCCTGTCTCATGTTGCCACTCACACCTCATGGTTGGTGGTCCAGACTGTCTCATGGTACCACTCACACCTCATGGCTGGTGGTCCAGACTGTCTCATGGTGCCACTCACACCTCATGGTTGGTGGTCCAGACTGTCTCATGGTGTCACTCACACCTCATGGCTGGTGGTCCAGCCTGTCTCATGGTACCAGTCACACCTCATGGCTGGTGGCCACGTCCGGTGGTCCAGTAATGGCGAGCCGTCCACCTCTCACCTTATAAACAGGGATACCATAATAATTCTAAAATAGGGGTCACTAGGTAGATATTTTGAGCTCAGTAGAGTGGCCCTGTGGCCACTGCCCCTCACAGGAAACACTCACCTCTACACCCCATTGCACACATCGTGCACCTGCAACATTCTGCACGCCTTGAGAACAGCAGTAGTGGGACGAAAAGCTTATCTCTGTACATGTCCCTTCCCCACACGCTCCGCCCTACATAATGGCGTGACCCCTGACCTCCAGGAGACGAGCGGTGGTGTAATAAGGTGCTGGCGGTACCACCGAAGATCTCCTTGGCTGTTGTTGCACTGGGGATGTGGTCAGTGATTTATAGAGCTGTAGTGGCATGGCAGACCACTCCAACTCCTGCCAAACTGTGCCTCCCATCAGAGATGAGGTCTGGGGGACATCACAGGAGATCCCAGTTCCCAAGTGAGGTTGTGTAGCAGCTGCCTCTCGCGTGCAAGCAACATAAAATCCATGCACTGGGTAACTGGTGTCCCTGTTTAATGCTGTGTCACACCTGAAGGCGCCGCTTGACCGCACTTGCCTGTGTGCAGGTGTGGCGGGTGTGTCATGTGGCCAGACTCATCCTCACCGCTGGCGATGATAATAGACTCATCATCTCAGCCTTCAAGCAAGGCAGTGAAGGCCTTGGCTTCTCCATACGGTTACGCACGATGTGCACATCAAGAGCAACATAGCCACCATCACTGTCAAGATCACATGCGGCAATGACAGCAGCAGCAGCACCGGATATCAACATTCTTCTACCCTTCTCGTGTTGCAAGTCAGGAAACCATGCAAGGGGACTCTCCTTCTGTCGTTGCACACCCCCGCCCCTCAAGCTCCTCCCCCAGCTGATCCACTCCTGAGTGGTAGAGCTGAGCACAGCGCCAGTGACCATAGCCAGCTTGGTCACTGGTGCTGTGCTCTCAGTCTCGCCTCGCTGGAGACCAGCTCAGCCACGACCAAGTTGTGTCCAGACTCCCACAAGAGCCGCACAGGTCTGTCGTCCAGTAGTTGTGTCCAGACTCCCACAAGAGCCGCACAGGTCTGTCGACCAGTAGTTGTGTCCAGACTCTCACAAGAGCCGCACAGGTCTGTCGACCAGTAGTTGTGTCCAGACTCCCACAAGAGCCGCACAGGTCTGTCGTCCAGTAGTTGTGTCCAGACTCCCACAAGAGCAGCACAGGTTTGTTGACCAGTAGTTGTGTCCAGACTCCCACAAGAGCCGCACAGGTCTGTTGACCAGTAGTTGTGTCCAGACTCCCACAAGAGCCGCACAGGTCTGTCGACCAGTAGGTGTGTCCAGACTCCCACAAGAGCCGCACAGGTCTGTCGTCCAGTAGTTGTGTCCAGACTCTCACAAGAGCCGCACAGGTCTGTCGTCCAGTAGTTGTGTCCAGACTCCCACAAGAGCCGCACAGGTCTGTCGACCAGTAGGTGTGTCCAGACTCCCACAAGAGCCGCACAGGTCTGTCGTCCAGTAGTTGTGTCCAGACTCTCACAAGAGCCGCACAGGTCTGTCGTCCAGTAGTTGTGTCCAGACTCCCACAAGAGCAGCACAGATCCGTAATTGTTCCTATATGTAAACTGCTGTACCACGGACCCCAAATGCTCCAGTTGGTAGACCACAAAACCTCTGCAATTTAGTACTGTTGCACCAGCACCTCAGGAAGTGTTGCAAGAGTGCAACAGCGAGCACCGGCGATGGTGTGGCCCACACCGGCCACACTGGCCACACCAGGTCCACTTCTCTACTCGTCAACACTACAGCCTCGGCCGCTAAAACTTATGGGTCCCGTTTCTATACCTTATGACTCCCAACGTTACGAATCCAACCTATGAAAAGTAACGAGTACCCATCCTGGTGAGTACTCCCCAGGATGAGTACTTGGCCCCGGACCTCGCTAACTAACCATCTTGGTCTTCCTGACAGTGTTAAAGGTTGGTTAAGGGTCAGTGTTCACCTTCTGGGCATCACAATATCATTTACCATGTCTATATGTTGTCGAGATAATGTAGTGTATATAAGTAGCCATCAACTTTAGTGTATAGTGTTTAATATATAAATTACTAAAATTTATATATTTATTAAAATATATATATTTATTTATTAAAATTTATATATTTATTAAAGTTTAATATTTATATGAAACACATTAATATTTTAATAATTAATATTATTTAAAATTAATATTATTAAAATATTGTCTCAATTAATATCTTAATTAATATCCGGCCATCTCCCCGCTCCTGAACCTGCCGCCCGCCCAAACGCTTCTGTTATTTGCTCATTTTAACGCCCACAACTGCTGGTTTTAGAATTATTTTAATAAAAATTGTCCTTAAAAAGAGGTGTGTGTCAAGCCTCGGGACAAAACACTAAAAATTGTTCAATAGTCGTAAATAAATGTTCATTTTGAACATTTACAACAGAAGAACTGTTGGAACTTTTGAACAATGTATTTGTTGTTGTTGTTGTTGTATAGATGTTTTTGTTGCCGTTTATAATTTCGTTTTCTTTTGTTAAAGTACTTTATTACTTTGTATTCCTGTATGAGGCTATATTATGGAATAATTTTTATTACATGACTTCAGTGAGTTGTGGTGTGTGGCCCTCATGTCAACACTTGTGGCCCATATGGCCCTCGGGGGCCCTCAGTTGTGGTGTGTGGCCCTCATGTCAACACTTGTGGCCCATATGGCCCTCGGGGGCCCTCAGTTGTGGTGTGTGGCCCTCATGTTAACACTTGTGGCCCATATGGCCCTCGGGGGCCCTCAGTTGTGGTGTGTGGCCCTCATGTCAACACTTGTGGCCCATATGGCCCTCGGGGGCCCTCAGTTGTGGTGTGTGGCCCTCATGTCAACACTTGTGGCCCATATGGCCCTCGGGGGCCCTCAGTTGTGGTGTGTGGCCCTCATGACAACACATGTGGCCCATATGGCCCTCGGGGGGCCCTCAGTTGTGGTGTGTGGCCCTCATGTTAACACATGTGGCCCATATGGCCCTCGGGGGCCCTCAGTTGTGGTGTGTGGCCCTCATGTTAACACATGTGGCCCATATGGCCCTCGGGGGCCCTCAGTTGTGGTGTGTGGCCCTCATGACAACACTTGTGGCCCATATGGCCCTCGGGGGCCCTCAGTTGTGGTGTGTGGCCCTCATGTTAACACATGTGGCCCATATGGCCCTCGGGTGGGGGAGGGCTTCAGTTTGACATGTCTGCCTTAGAGCTCCTTGAGCGGTAGCTTATTGTGCACCCCATACACATCCTGTGAGCGGTAGCGCACAAAGGATTACAGAGAGCAAAAACTGTGTTAATCAGACCTCAGCGCTAACATTTACCCCATTAATTACAGTAATCTACACACCTCGTAGTTATAATGACAGCTGGTAACAGACTTCTCTCTCACCGCCACCTCTATGTGGTGTCGTAGTGGATCTGACAGTTCCTGTTTGCGCTACGTTCTTCAAATTCCTCGCAGTGTCCTCGTCTAATGAGACTTTTTAGGTGACCATCTGATAACCCAAGAATACGTCCACCTTAGCAAGGGCGTCAACTTCTTCCTGTTCCTGCAGCCCAATGTGAGACGATGTCACCGGAGCGTCTCTGCCTGTGGCTGGTGTGGTAGGCTTGGTGGTGGTGGTGGTGGGGGAGTTAGGCGTAGTAGTGGCAAACGTACCAAGTGAACGGGTTCGAATCGTTCTCATTGGCTCCTGATTTGCTCAGTAATATTATACACTGCGTTAATGTGATGTGACTGTGCACTGGAGTAGTGGATCATCTGATGGACCATTCCCGAGGTGATGAAGGGAGGGAAGGTGATGGAGGGAGGGAGGGAAGGTGTTGGAGGGAGAGGGAGGGAAGGTGTTGGAGGGAGAGGGAGGGAAGGTGATGGAGGGAGGGAAGGTGTTGGAGGGGGGAGGGAGGGAATGGGAGCAACATTCTTGAGACAAGGAGGGGGGACAGGAAGGGGACACAATAAGCCTCACCTCCTCTCGTCAACATTCTTATGCATAATTATCTGGGATGAAGTGTTATTGTTCCTCATTATACACCAGTTATGGGTCCCTCAACACATACCAGGGGAGGGGTGACAAGAGCCCCCCCCTGGTGATTCACAAGCGGGCCACCCTCACACACACAGGGGGCCCCAACTTTAGGCCCTACAAGCCACACTATAACACACACAAGGGGCCCCAACTTTAGGCCCAACAAGCCACAATGTAACACACACAAGGGGCCCCAACTTTAGGCCCAACAAGCCACAATGTAACACACACAAGGGGCCCCAACTTTAGGCCCAACAAGCCACACTATAACACACACAAGGGGCCCCAACTTTAGGCCCAACAAGCCACACTATAACACACACAAGGGGCCCCAACTTTAGGCCCAACAACCCACAATATAATACACACAAGGGGCCCAACTTTAGGCCCAACAAGCCACAATATAACACACACAAGGGGCCCCAACAAGCCACAATGTTGTCGAGTAAACATAAATCTTCTCACCCATAGGCTAAATAAACCCATGGAACAGCCTACCCGCCGAAACCGTTAAAATTACGATTTAAAAATATACTTCAGTTCAAAATTCCCCTGAACAAGATCCTCGACAACAAGGCGGGCATCTTTGACAAGCCGCGAGCTTCCTGTCCCCGTCGAGGCCACTAAAGAAGCTGGCCCTCAGGTAAATTCAGGTATTTATGGCCTCGCCACACACACACCCAACATTCTACACAAGCTTCTCTCTCAATGATAAGACTACACCTTATGTACTACACCCAGGGAGCTGCTGATGTCTCTTGACAACACAGTGATGTCAGGGGGCAACACTGACGTCAAGGGCAACACTTTTTTTTGCAGGGATATTCCTGCGCGGGCCCTAAGCCTCTGGCTGGCCCACTGGGCGGGCCCTAAGCCTCTGGCTGGCCCACTGCGCGGGCCCTAAGCCTCTGGCTGGCCCACTGGGCGGGCCCTAAGCCTCTGGCTGGCCCACTGGGCGGGCCCTAAGCCTCTGGCTGGCCCACTGCGCGGGCCCTAAGCCTCTGGCTGGCCCACTAAGTGTTGCTTGTTTCTGTTTTACTTGGGCGGAGTATGAGTATTTATGACTCGTATGGTCGCTTCACTAAGATTTTGTCCCACGTGTTTAACAACTTCTTCTGCTCTGTTGAATCTAAGTTGAAATCTTAATGGGTTTGTAACTGTGCACTGTGTTAGATAATGTTCCAGTGGTCTGTTGTGGTTGTAACTGTGCACTGTGTTAGATAATGTTCCAGTGGTCTGTTGTGGTTGTAACTGTGCACTGTGTTAGATAATGTTCCAGTGGTCTGTTGTGTGTGTGTAACTGTGCACTGTGTTAGATAATGTTCCAGTGGTCTGTTGTGTGTGTGTAACTGTGCACTGTGTTAGATAATGTTCCTGAGGTCTGTCGGGCATTTCTCCACAGTGCTGACATTTCTTCTCATCTTCCGGAACCTGTAAGCCTATTTCCCATACACATGGGTATCCAAGCCTGATGCGATGTAAGTGTACTTCTGTTGTTCTACTGCTCCCTTTCATCAAACTAAGTGGTTCGTAGTTGGTTGAATTCTTGTACCAACCCGCAGATCCTGATGTTGCAACTGCTGTGTTGTGGTCACTGTACATCTTTTGCATTGCTCTCTTTCTAATTACTTTCTTAATCTGTGATTGACTCTGTGGTATATAAATGTATACATTTTTTGCTTAGTTGCAAAGTTTTGCACCTTCGTCTGCAATGTCATTTCCTATTATTCCCACATGACTTGGCACCCAGTTCATAAGTACCCGACGGCCTTGACGTTTGAGTGTTTTCATTAATGATATGACATTTGTGATCAGATGGATGTTTTCACATATGTGTTCTTGTTGCAAGGTTTCAATGACAGTTCTCGAATCTGTAATGTATGATAACATGTTCTCGGTGTTCAGCAAGAGCATGTTCCAAAGCCTTTTGAATGGCTAGCATCTCTGTTTGTAAAGTCGAACACCCATTTGAGAGCCTCCAACTATGTACAGTTTCCTGGTTTAACTGCAGCTCCGGTTTCTTGTCCCTGCTGGTCTACTGATCCATCTGTGAAGTGAGTGAAGCTCTCAGATGACAAGTTTGCTTCTATAAGCATCTGTGCAATGTTACGTAGCAGATGAGGATTAGTCTGGATCTTTTTTCCTTCAAGAACCATAATCTTGAAGTCTGCTGGCGGAGATTCCCAAGGGGCTTGGATAACAAAGTCTGCATGTATTTCGTCGACACCCTTCTCAGTGATTGTGTTTTTTATATATCGAATGTATTGATGGTGTTTATCGCACAATGGGTCCACCTGTTGCTAATGGAGGCTCTTCTGTCCAGAGTTAGTGCTCCAGTGATTATATCTTTAAGTGAACTGATTCTAGGTCTAGTCAATATCTTGGTGAGCATGCACACAGCAATCCCTTTTACCCTTATTTCAATCGACGTTGGCTTGGTTTCTAGTCTTAGGTTCAGTACAGTATTTGAGTCCATCTGGGAGCCCATGTTATGACTCGCATTGCATCATTTTGAATAACCTTAACGCTTACCCACTGGCCAGGGGCAACACCCTGATGTCAGGGGCAACACCCTGATGTCAGGGGCAACACCCTGACGTCAGGGGCAACACCCCTGATGTCAGAGGCAACATATTGACGTCAGAGTACACAAGGAACACCTCAGAACACGAGCTCAATGACCCGAGACAACTCATGTTCCCTGAGACTTGGCCCAACAATGAACCAACAATTTTAGGAACAATGTAACGAGGCTAATAGGGGCTGAGGACAGGGGGGGGGTACACACCCAGCAGGGGCTGAGGACAGGGGGGGGGTACACACCCCAGCAGGGGCTGAGGGCAGGGGGGTACACACCCCAGCAGGGGCTGAGGGCAGGGGGGTACACACCCCAGCAGGGACTGAGGGCAAGCAGGGTACACACCCCAGCAGGGGCTGAGGGCAGGGGGGTACACACCCCAGCAGGGGCTGAGGGCAAGGGGGGACACACCCCAGCAGGGGTGAGGGCAGGGGGAGCGTCCCAAATACAACCATTACTTGGCATGCAGTTGCCACACAATACGAGGCTGGGGTCACAATTACCTTCTAGGACACGGCGGCCAAAACCCCGGGATGGAGCAGCGCGCATCCGGCCGGCGCCAACACAAAGGTGCTCCTGCTGGTGCTGGCTGTCTCCTCCCTCCTACTCCACGGACACCAGGGGAACTGTCGCCACCCTCACCACACATACTCTAGCCACAACCTTATTCTTACTATTCTTCCCTTGATGCAACCCCTTTGCATATGGTTGCAAAGGGGCTTGTTTGTATGTGACTGGCCGCGCCAGCCTCTCAGGGTGCTTGTGAGAGGTTTAGCAGAGCCGAGTCGTGCCCTCCTGGTGTGGCTGTGTGACGACTCTCCTGCCCCCTAGTGTGGCCTGACGCACACTATGCTGTAGTGGATCAAGCCAGCGCCACCTGACGCATGACGCATGACAATGAGCGCATCATATGACATGGTCAACAATGAAGATAGGCGGGAGGAGGACGGAGGTCCCCCAGTACCACCCCCCAGTACCACCGTACCACCGCCACAGTACCACCCCTAGTACCACCGCCGCAGTACCACCCCCCCCAGTACCACCCCCCAGTACCACCGCCCCAGTACCACCCCCCCAGTACCACCCCACAGTACCACCCCCCAGTACCACCGCCCCAGTACCACCGCCCCAGTACCACCGCCCCAGTACCACCCCCAGTACCAGCAGTACCACCCCCAGTACCCCCCCCAGTACCACCGCCCCAGTACCACCCCCCAGTACCACCCCCAGTACCACCCCCAGTACCACCCCACAGTACCACCCCCCAGTACCACCGCCCCAGTACCACCCCCCCAGTACCACCCCCAGTACCAGCAGTACCACCCCAGTACCACCCACAGTACCACCCCCCAGTACCACCGCCCCAGTACCACCCCCCCAGTACCACCCCCAGTACCAGCAGTACCACCGCCGCAGTACCACCCCCAGTACCACCCCCCCCAGTACCACCGCCCCAGTACCACCCCCCAGTACCACCCCAGTACCAGCAGTACCACCCCCAGTACCCCCCCAGTACCACCGCCCCAGTACCACCCCCCCAGTACCACCCCCAGTACCAGCAGTACCACCCCCAGTACCACCCCCAGTACCAGCAGTACCACCCCCAGTACCACCCCCAGTACCCCCCCCAGTACCACCGCCGCAGTACCACCCCCCCCCCAGTACCACCCCCAGTACCAGCAGTACCACCCCCAGTACCCCCCCCCAGTACCACCGCCCGTACCACCCCCCAGTACCACCCCCAGTACCAGCAGTACCACCCCCAGTACCACCCCCCCCCAGTACCACCGCCCCAGTACCACCCCCCCCAGTACCACCGCCCCAGTACCACCCCCCCCCAGTACCACCCCCAGTACCAGCAGTACCACCCCCAGTACCAGCAGTACCACCCCCAGTACCACCGCCCCAGTACCACCCCCAGTACCAGCAGTACACCCCCCCAGTACCACCCCACAGTACCACCCCCCAGTACCACCGCCCCAGTACCACCCCCCCCAGTACCACCCCCAGTACCAGCAGTACCACCCCCAGTACCACCCCCAGTACCCCCCCCAGTACCACCGCCCAGTACCACCCTCCCAGTACCACCCCCAGTACCAGCAGTACCACCCCAGTACCCCCCCCCCAGTACCACCGCCGCAGTACCACCCCCCCAGTACCACCCCCAGTACCAGCAGTACCACCCCCAGTACCACCCCCCCAGTACCACCGCCCCAGTACCACCCCCCCAGTACCACCCCCAGTACCAGCAGTACCACCGCCGCAGTACCACCCCACAGTACCACCCCCAGTACCACCGCCCCAGTACCACCCCCCCCAGTACCACCCCCAGTACCAGCAGTACCACCCCAGTACCACCCCCAGTACCCCCCCAGAACCACCGCCCCAGTACCACCCTCCCAGTACCACCCCCAGTACCAGCAGTACCACCCCCAGTACCACCCCCAGTACCCCCCCCAGTACCACCGCCGCAGTACCACCCCCAGTACCAGCAGTACCACCCCCCCAGTACCACCGCCCCAGTACCACCCCCCCAGTACCACCCCCAGTACCACCGCCCCAGTACCACCCCCCAGTATCACCCCCAGTACCACCCCCCCCCCCCGAACTCCCAGCCCGCGCCTCTCCGCTCTCACAATCCACACACACTATCCCACTTCCTTCCACCTCGAATCAACGTAAATTCAACGCCGACGACGCTGCTTCATCGCGGAATCAACGCCGACGACGCTGCTTCACCGCGGAATCAACGCCGACGACGTTGCTTCAGCGCGGAATCAACGCTGACGAAGCTGCTTCAGCGCGGAATCAACGCCGACGAAGCTGCTTCAGCGCGGAATCAACGCCGACGAAGCTGCTTCAGCGCGGAATCAACGCCGATAATGTTGAATTTGCGTAGGACTTCGTTATTACGGCCAGAGTAGCTGTGAGGCGCCGCGGCTACGCAGTGTGAGGCGCCCCGACAACACTCACAGGATTTACTTCTTAATCAAATAATATTCATCATTCCACCACCACAAATGTATGTATACATGTAGATTTTTCTCTTGAGGAAAGCTGGAGCAGGTTACTCGACTTGGCTGAGACAAAACCTACCACACAAGCCAGGGCCCCGGGTCACCTACGGATTGTATACACAACAATAACCTTAACTACACACACAGGAAGGCTCAACACACACAGAAAGGTCCAACACACACATGAAGGCCCCATAGAGAGCCAATGAGGACCAACAAGGCGTGGTGAGAGGTAACTGTAAGAGGCAACACGGGACACAAACGTGACCCCGGAACCCACAGAGACGCGCACAAAAACTCCTCACTAACATACCTGCCCTCCCCGGGGGAGGCGCGCACTTACCAAATCCTGCCACATCACCAAGAAAAAATAGCGTCTAATGGGAGCAATCGCTAGCGAACGCTGCGTTTGGTGCTGTTTCCGGCCCCTGGCGGGATGGGTGTGGGGATGGGTGGGTTGGGTGGTGGGGGATGAGGCTTCAATTTTCCACACGCTATACCTAGTCTCAGGCGACCAGCGTCACGTAACTTACGTGTTCCGTGGTCCTGTTCCACGACCACAGTGCGGGTGACCAACACTTGCTGGGCAGCAAGTGTTGGTGGCAACCGCAGCCCTACAGACCAACACTTGCTGGGCGGCAAGTGTGGGTGGCAACCGCAGCCCTGAGAGACCAACACTTGCTGGGCGGCAAGTGTGGGTGGCAACCACAGCCCTGTGAGACCAACACTTGCTGGGCGGCAAGTGTGGGTGGCAACCACAGCCCTGAGAGACCAACACTTGCTGGGCGGCAAGTGTGGGTGGCAACCGCAGCCCTGAGAGACCAACACTTGCTGGGCGGCAAGTGTGGGTGGCAACCACAGCCCTGAGAGACCAACACTTGCTGGGCGGCAAGTGTGGGTGGCAACCACAGCCCTGTGAGACCAACATTGCATCCTCATATTATTGCAATTACAGAGACAAAGCTAACAAACGTCACAGAGGATGCAATATTCCCAAGAGATTACCGAGTAATAAGCAAACAAAATTATATACAGAGAGAGGAGCCTTCATGATACGCCAACACTGGAGCTTAGAGGAGATTACCAGGATAATCACCCAGGAGGATTACATACCCGGCATGAGAACAATGAGGACAATGTGGATAAAGGTGGGTGTTATTTACAACCCTCCATGAACCACAGGAAGGTCAAGGAGGGAATCAACGAAGCGACACCTGTGAAGGTAACAGAAGAGCCGGCAACAGTGGCAAGGACAGTCAGAGCAAAGGTCCTAATACTTGGGGGATTTTAACCACAGGGAAAGAGACTAGTCAACAAAGATGGGGAAAGGAGGATGGAAGACGGAGAGCGAGATGTGTGTGTGTGCGCGCGTGTAGGAGGTTCACAATGGCAGCCTCAAATGGAGGAAATTCAGCAAATGAGACGATTAGACTCATAACACGGAAAGGTAAAGAAGCAACATAACAGTTGATGCCTCTTAGGAGGAAAGTGGAGGAAAGGAGCACAGCAGATCTGTGCTTCAACATTGTAAAAGGAGAAAAAGACAAAAAGAGGCATTAGCAAAGTATGGAGACATAGCTGCAGAGGCACACTAAAGAGGGCCACCAATGAATACACAAGAATCAGAAGGGCAACAGAGCAGCAGTTTGAGAATAACATTGGAGGCCAAAGCACAGCTATATCACAGCCATATGAGGAGGCCAACAACGGTACGAGACCAACCATGTGATCAGACTATGAGGACAGGGAGGCACACTCGTCGAGAATGGCAAGACAATGAGTGAACAACTCAACAAACAGGTCCAGGTCTTCAAACTGGACCCAGACTGGTGTCCAAGTAGAGGCAGTAGACACTAGAAAGAATTGTAGTTAGTGTAGAAGTAAAGATACACTGGGAGGACTGGAACAAGCACAGTAGGCCCAGACCAGACCTCACCTTGGGTACTGGAGGAAGCTGCAGGCAGCTTGTGGCACCCAGTAACTAGTGTTCACCATTACACTGGAGATGGAAGAGTTGCCGGAAATCTGGAAGAGGGCAAATATAGTTCCAGTATTCAAGAAAGCGGAGATGGAGCCCTGATCTATAGACCAGTGTCTATAGTTTACACCTACGGACACAGGCCGATGGTTTTAGTACACTTGTATCACGGATGGCGGCCAGCAACCTGTCCTCACACATGATACTCGACCATTTTGAACCTACCAACCAACACGTCAAGACTCTGATGTTTTAATCAAATAACAAGCATCGTTATAGTAACGTTATATGTGACTTGACAGATTAAGTGAACTGTCAATGTTCTTACTCTTATGATTTGACAAATTATCTTCAAACTTGACGCTTGTCAATGCGTGAAAATGGCCTGAATAGACTCAGAACACAATCAAAGGTGTTAGACATTGAAGAAAATTCGATAAGCAATATGAAGCAGCCTCTGCGTACCTTACCTCCGGGAGCCTCAACTGTCACTTTGAATGGTGATGAGGTATTCACTCGCATGAGTGAGGGTGAGTGATGAGAGTGAGAGAGGCGGAGCACCACACAGAGGCGGCAGAGTGAAGCTGTCATGAAGCACGCCCCCCAGAGGACGAGTGACACCCACACCACAGCTTGGGGGCCCGCTGGAAATATCTGGCTCCTGGCCCTCACACCAGGTGTGAGGTGAGGCTGGTGTGAGGGGCTAGGCTCTCAATCACACCAACACTCCTACACGCACCCACACACACAGGACAGTACACAATGAAGGGAAACCATCTCCCTCCAACAATTCGACAAGTCTCCATTGCAGCTGAGTCATTAAAGATACACACAAAAGGATGGTGAGGGGCCTCTGCTGCTTGTGTTGACAGACATGGTGATTCACTGTCTGATCCGATAGCTTTAGCCTCATCTTGTGATGGTAGTTGTCTCATGACTTCCTTTGCCGTTGCCTCAATGTTTGCTAGTGTCATCTAGTTACCTTCCTCTGCCAGCATTGAGACAGTTTCTGGCTTAGTCATTGACACTCCGTGGAAACTGGCATTTACTTCCTCACAAATTTCCTTGTCATTTCCTGTATGTTCACCTCCTCTTTTTTCACCAAGTTTCTTCCCCACCATGGGGGAATCATAGTGACATGGAACCTCTGCATGGCAGGTTTTTTCCCCGCCATGGGGAATCTTTCGATTTCCAATCGATCTGTGTGAGTTAATTCCCCCATGATTAGTAGATTAGTTCACAATGTGTCTCCCGCTGGTGCTGCTCTCTGCAGTTCAGCTATGCATGTTCTGCTGTTATCATCTTATCACTGCTGCAAATATATATGTACAACCATTTTAGGATTAATGTTTTTTATTTCATTTGGTTACAAAGCGAAAACAGAACAATTAATTCCATGCGAGGTTATATATCAAGATGTGAAACATGACTATTTTCATAGGAGTTCCTTAGCATCCATCTTCAATAACAATACGCGAAGAATCTCATCATATTCATCATGTCTGGATCTTGTGTTGTTAACTGTGGGGTTGTATATTACCAGGGGTACTAATCCTTTTTCCATCAGCTGTCAGACGCCCAGTGACGAAGCCTGTGTATCAATGTGTATATTAATTTTCAAGTTCCTTGAACTTCCATTTCCGTTTTACTGAGAGTGCCATTCACTCTCCTTCTTGTTTGCTGCTTCATTATTACTTATATTATTTCCAGGGGGGGGGTTATATATCAGAGATTATATTCATTTTATTTCCACTACGGCAATT
>WNGS01158510.1:10376-25289 GCA_020271785.1 Procambarus virginalis
AGGAAAGAGAGGAAGGAAGAGGTGGTGGTGGTGTAGCTCTACTGGTAGGAAAAGGCTGGGATATTGAGGAGTTGGTTGTTCAGGGTTATGAAGGTTTCAGTGACTACATTACAGGTACCATAACATCTGGAGGGAAAAAAATTATAGTCGTATTCATATATAATCCTCCACCAAATGACATAAGACCCATACAGGATTATGATAGAAACAACATGGCCCCATTAACATAATAGAAGAGCAGCTTCTGTTGTGCTAGCAGGAATGGATCTGGACTACTATATTATGGAGACTTCAACCATGGGAAGATAGATTGGGAGAACAGAGACCCGCATGGAGGACCAGAAACATGGAGAGCTAAGCTGCTGGACGTGGCAACAAGAAACTTTCTAAAGCCAGCAATCAAGGGACCGACAAGAATGAGAGAAGATGAACCAGCCATGCTCGATCTGATATTTACCCTAAATGAGTGGGATATAAGGGAAGTCAAGATGGAAGCACCCTTGGGAATGAGTGACCACAGTGATTGACACTTTGAGTATCTGGTAGAGCTATGAATTATCTCCCCCAAAAAAGAACTAGGAAACAAACGGCTGGCATAATGAAAGGGAACTATGAGGAGATGAGAAGTTTCCTGAGGGAAATACCTTGGGACACAGACCTCAGAGATAAGTCTGTACAAGATATGATGGACTATGTTACCCAAAAGTGTCAGGAGGCAGTAAACAGGTTCAGCCCGGCCCAAAGTGAAAAATCCGAGAAGCAAAGAAGAATCCATGGTATAATAGGGCATGTATGGAAGGAAAGAAACTGAACAAAAGGGCGTGGAGGAACTTCCAGAATAACAGAACACCAGAAATCAGAGAGAGATACCAGACAACCAGAAATGAGCATGTCAGTGTGAGAAGAGAAGCAGAGAAAAATTATGGAAATAATATAGCAAACAAAGCCGAGACCGAACCAAAGCTACTCCACAGTCACATCAGGATGAAAACAAAAGTGAAAGAACAGGTAATGAAACTTAGAACCGGCGAGGATAAGTATACAGAGAACGACAAAGAGGTGTGTGAAGTACTTAACAAGAGGTTCCAGGAGGTCTTCACAATAGAACATGGTGAGGTCACTATGCTAGGAGAAAGGGAATTAAACCATGCGCCCTTGGAAGGGTTCGAAATTACGAGAGAGAAGGTCAATAGACACCTGCTAGATCTGGATGTTAGAAAGGCTGTTTGTCCAGACGGGATCTCACCATGGGTACTGAAAGATTGTGCAGAGGGACTTTGCTTGTCACTCTATATAGTGTATAGTAAGTCACTGGAGACGGGAGACCTACCAGAAATATGGAAGACGGCGAATGTGGTCCCAATATACAAAAAGGGCGACAGGCAAGAGACACTGAACTACAGGCCAGTGTCCTTGACTTGTATACCATGCAAGGTGATGGAGAAGATCGTGAGAAAAAACCTGGTAACACATCTGGAGAGAAGGGACTTCGTGACAAATCGCCAACATGGGTTCAGGGAGGGTAAATCTTGCCTGACTGGCTTAATAGATTTCTATGACCAGGTGACAAAGATTAAGCAAGAAAGAGAAGGCTGGGCGGACTGCATTTTCTTGTATTGTCAGAAAGCCTTTGGCACGGTACCACATAAGAGGCTGGTACTTAAGCTCGAGAGACAGGCAGGTGTAGCTGGTAAGGTGCTCCATTGGATAAGGGAGTACCTAACCAATAGGAAGCAGAGAGTTACGGTGAGAGGTGAGACCTCAGATTGGTGTGAAGTCACCAGTGGAGTCCCACAGGGCTCTTTACTCAGTCGTATCTTGTTTCTGATATATGTAAATGATCTCCCGGTGGGTATAGATTCATTTCTCTCAATGTTTGCTGACGATGCCAAAATTATGAGAAGGATTAAGACAGAGGAGGACCGCTTGGGGCTTCAAGAAGACCCAGATAAGCTGAAGGAATGGTCTAACAAAAGAATGTTAGAGTTTAACCCAATCAAGCGCAATGTAACGAAGATACGTGTAGGGAGCAGGAGGCCAGATACAAGGTATCATCTTTGAGATGAAATTCTTCAAGAGTCAGAGAGAGATAAAGACTTGGGGGTTGACATCACGCCAGACCTGTCCCCTGCAGCCCATATCAAGAGGATAACATCAGCGGCATATGCCAGGCTGGCCAACATAAGAACGGCATTCAGAAACTTGTGTAAGAGATCATTCATAACTTTGTATACAACATATGTCAGGCCAATCCTGGAGTATGCAGCCCCAGCATGGAGTCCATATCTAGTCAAGCATAAGACCAAACTGGAGAAGGTTCAAAGGTTTGCCACCAGAGTAGTACCCGAGCTGAGAGGTATGAGCTACGAGGAGAAACTACGGGAATTAAACCTCACTTCGCTGGAAGACAGAAGAGTTAGGGGGGGATATGATCACCACATTCAAAATTCTCAAGGGAATTGATAGGGTAGATAGAGACAGGCTATTTAACACAAGGGACACACGCACAAGGGGACACAGGTGGAAACTGAGTGCCCAAATGAGTCACAGAGATATTAGAAAGAACTTTTTTAGTGTCAGAGTGGTTGACTAATGGAATGCATTAGGAAGTGATGTGGTGGAGGCTGGCTCCATACACAGTTTCAAGTGTAGATATGATAGAGCCCAATTGGCTCAGGAATCTGTACACCTGTTGATTGACGGTTGAGAGGCGGGACCAAAGAGCCAGAGCTCAAACCCCGCAAACACAATTAGGTGAGTACAGGTGTATAACCACACGAGTATTACCACATGAGTAACAACAGGAGTTGCCACAGCAGTTACCACAGCAGTAACCACAGCAGTAACCACAGCAGTAACCACAGCAGTAACCACAGCAGTAACCACAGTAGTAACCACAGCAGTAACCACAGCAGTAACCACAGTAGTAACCACAGCAGTAACCACAGTAGTAACCACAGCAGTAACCACAGCAGTAACCACAGCAGTAACCACAGGAGTAACCACAGCAGTAACCACAGCAGTAACCACAGTAGTAACCACAGCAGTAACCACAGTAGTAACCACAGCAGTAACCACAGGAGTTACCACAGCAGACATTACAGCAGTAACCACAGGAGTTACCACAGGAGTTACCACAGCAGTGACCACAGCAGTGGCCACAGCAGTAACCACAGCAGTAACCACAGCAGTAACCACAGTAGTAACCACAGCAGTAACCACAGTAGTAACTACAGCAGTAACCACAGCAGTAACCACAGGAGTTACCACAGCAGTAACCACAGTAATAACCACAGCAGTAACCACAGGAGAAACCACAGCAGTAACCAGAGCAGTATCCACAGTAGTAACCACAGCAGTAACAACAGGAGTTACCACAGCAGTAACCACAACAGTAACCACAGTAGTAACCACAGCAGTAACCACAGCAGTAACCACAGTAGTAACCACAGTAGTAACCGCAGTAGTAACCACAGCAGTAACCACAGCAGTAACCACAGCAGTAACCACAGTAATAACCACAGCAGTAACCACAGGAGTTACCACAGCAGTAAACACAGCAGTAACCACAGCAGTAACCACAGGAGTTACCACAGGAGTTACCACAGCAGTGACCACAGCAGTAACCACAGCAGTAACCACAGCAGTAACCACAGGAGTTACCACAGCAGTAACCACAACAGTAACCACAGGAGTAACCACAGCCGTAACCACATCAGTAACCACAGCAGTAACCACAGAAGTTACCACAGCAGTAACCACAGCAGTAACCACAACAGTAACCACAGTAGTAACCACAGCAGTAACCACAGCAGTAACCACAGAAGTTACCACAGCAGTAACCACAGCAGTAACCACAACAGTAACCACAACAGTAACCATAGAAGTTACCACAGCAGTAACCACTGCAGTAACCACAGCAGTAACCACAACAGTAACCACAACAGTAACCACAGTAGTAACCACAGCAGTAACCACAACAGTAACCACAGTAGTAACCACAACAGTAACCACAGCAGTAACCACAGAAGTTACCACAGCAGTAACCACAGCAGTAACCACAACAGTAACCACAACAGTAACCATAGAAGTTACCACAGCAGTAACCACTGCAGTAACCACAGCAGTAACCACAGCAGTAACCACATCAGTAACCACAGCAGTAACCACAGAAGTTACCACAGCAGTAACCACAGCAGTAACCACAGCAGTAACCACAGGAGAAACCAAAGCAGTAACCACAGCAGTAACCACAGCAGTAACCACAGCAGTAACCACAGCAGTTACCACAGCAGTAACCACAGCAGTAACCACAGCAGTAACCACAGCAGTAACCACAGCAGTAACCACAGCAGTAACCACAGCAGTAACCACAGGAGTAACAACAGCAGTAACCACAGCAGTAACCACAGCAGTCACCACAGCAGTAATCACAGCAGTAACCACAGGAGTAACCACAGCAGTAACCACAACAGTAACCACAGCAGTAACCACAGCAGTAACCACAACAGTAACCACAGCAGTAACCATAGCAGTAACCACAGCAGTAACCACAGCAGTAACCACAGCAGTAACCACAGCAGTAACCACAGAAGTTACCACAGCAGTAACCACAGCAGTAACCACAGGGGTTACCACAGCAGTAACCACAGCATTAACCACAAAAGTTACCACAGCAGTAACCACAGGTGTTACCACAGCAGTAACCACAGCAGTAATCACAGAAGTTACCACAACAGTAACCACAGCAGTAACCACAGCAGTAACCACAACAGTAACCATAGGAGTAACCACTGCAGAAACCACAGCAGTAACCACAGCAGTAACCACAGAAGTTACCACATCAGTAACCACAGCAGTAACCACAGCAGTAACCACAGCAGTAACCACAGGAGAAACCACAGCAGTAACCACAGCAGTAAACACAGCAGTAACCACAGCAGTAACCACAGCAGTAACCACAGCAGTAACCACAGAAGTTACCACAGCAGTAACCACAGAAGTTACCACATCAGTAACCACAGCAGTAACCACAGCAGTAACCACAGCAGTAACCACAGCAGTAACCACAGCAGTAACCACAGCAGTAACCACAGGAGTAACCACAGCAGTAACCACAGCAGTAACCACAGCAGTAACCACAGCAGTAACCACAGCAGTAACCACAGGAGTTACCACAGCAGTAACCACAGCAGTAACCACAGCAGTAACCACAGGAGTTACCACAGCAGTAACCACAGCAGTAACCACAGCAGTAACCACAGGAGTACCACAGCAGTAACCACAGCAGTAACCACAGGAGTTACCACAGCAGTAACCACAGCAGTTACCACAGCAGTAACCACAGCAGTAACCACAGCAGTAACCACAGCAGTAACCACAGCAGTAACCACAGCAGTAACCACAACAGTAACCACAGCAGTAACCACAGCAGTAACCACAACAGTAACCACAGCAGTAACCACAGCAGTATTCACAGCAGTAAGCACAGGAGTAACCACAGGAGTAACCATAGCAGTAACCACAGCAGTAACCACAGCAGTAACCACAGCAGTAACCACAGCAGTAACCACAGGGTTACACAGCAGTAACCACAGGAGTAACCACAGGAGTAACCACAGCAGTAACCACAGCAGTAACCACAGAGTTACCACAGCAGTAACCACAGGAGTACCACAGCAGTAACCACAGCAGTACCTCAGAGTTACCACAGCAGTAACCACAGAGTTACCACAGCAGTAACCACAGCAGTAACCACAGGAGTAACCACAGGAGTAACCACAGCAGTAACCACAGGAGTTACCACAGCAGTAACCACAGCAGTAACCACAGGAGTTAAAACAGCAGTAACCACAGGAGTTACCACAGCAGTAACCACAGCAGTAACCACAGGAGTTACCACAGCAGTAACCACAGGAGTTACCACAGCAGTAACCACAGGAGTACCACAGCAGTAACCACAGGAGTTACCACAGCAGTAACCACAGCAGCAGTAACCACAGGAGTTACCACAGCGGTTACCACAGGTGTAACCACAGCAGTAACCACATGAGTTACACACAGCAGTTACCACAGGAGTAACCACAGCAGTAACCACATGAGTTACCACAGCAGTTACCACAGGAGTAACCACAGCAGTAACACAGCAGTAACCACAGCAGTAACCACAGCAGTAACCACAGGAGTAACCACAGGAGTACCACAGCAGTAACCACAGCAGTAACCACAACAGTAACCACACAGCAGTAACCACAGGAGTTACTACAGCAGTAACCACAGGAGTAACCACAGCAGTAAGCACAGGAACTACACAGCAGTAACCACAGCAGTAACCACAGGAGTTAACAACAGCAGTAACAACAGCAGTTTCACAGCAGTAACCACAGCAGTAACCACAGCAGTAGTAACCACGGAGTAACCACAGCAGTAACCACAGCAGTTACCACAGCAGTAACCACAGGAGTAACCACAGAGTTACAACAGCAGTAACCACAGCAGTAACCACAACAGTAACCACAGCAGTAACCACAGGAGTTAACTACAGCAGTAACCACAGGAGTAACCACAGGAGTAACCACAGAGTAACCACAGGAAACACAGCAGTAACCACAGCAGTAACCACAGCAGTAAACACAGGAGTAACCACAGCCAGTAAAGTAAACACAGGAGTAACCACAGGAGTAACCAAGCAGTAACCACAGCAGTGACCACAGCAGTAACCACAGCAGTAACCACAGCAGTAACCACAGGAGTTACCACAGCAGTAACCACAGCAGTAACCACAGCAGTAACCACAGGAGTTACCACAGCAGTAACCACAGGAGTTACCACAGCAGTAACCACAGCAGTAACCACAGGAGTTACCACAGCAGTAACCACAGGAGTTACCACAGCAGTAACCAAGGAGTTACCACAGTAGTAACCACAGCAGTAACACAGCAGTAACCACAGGAGTAGCCACAGCAGTAACCACAGGAGTTACCACAGCAGTAACCACAGCAGTAATCACAGCAGTAACCACAGCAGTAACCACAGCAGTAACCACAGCAGTAACCACAACAGTAACCACAGCAGTAACCACAGGAGTATCCACAGCAGTAACCACAGGAGTAACTACAGCAGTAACTACAGCAGTAAACAAGCAGTAACCACAGCAGTATCCACCGCAGTAACCACAGCAGTAACCACAACAGTATCCACAGCAGTAACCACAACAGTAACCACAGCAGTATCCACAGGAGTATCACAGCAGTAACCACAGCAGTAACCACAGCAGTAACCACAGCAGTAACCACAACAGTAACCACAGCAGTAACCACAGCAGTAACCACAGCAGTAACCACAACAGTATCCACAGCAGTAACCACACCAGTAACCACAGCAGTATCCACAGGAGTATCCACAGCAGTAACCACAGCAGTAACCACAACAGAAAACCACAGGAGTTACCACAGCAATAACCACAGAAGTACCAACAGCAGTAACCACAGCAGTAACCACAACAGTAACCACAGGAGGATCCAAGCTAGTAACACACAGCAGTAACCACAACAGTAACCACAAAGTAACCACAGCAGTAACCACAGCAGTCACCACAACAGTAACCACAACAGTAACCATAACAGTAACCACAGGAGTAACTACAGCAGTAACTACAGCAGTAACTACAGCAGTAACTACAGCAGTAACCACAGGAGTTACCACAGCAGTAACCACAGGAGTTACTACAGCAGTAACTACAGGAGTTAATACAGAAGTAAGATATAAAGTGTGATGTATTAGCAGAAAGAGAAATTTTGCCAAATAATGGTTTTCTTTTAATGTTTAGTTTATAAAACTTTTTCTGTGACTGGAAAATATTCGCCTGAATCCGGGCAGTGATAAAATTATTGTTAACGTGTCAGTGTTTGTGTAATAGGTATAAAGCTGAATGAGGGTTATTAGCTGAATTTACAGAGATTAAAGTTTCTCTGTTGTGACTGATGTCTTAAGTGTGGTAATATAGCGGTAAAGTGATCAGTTAAGTGCGCTTACTGACGGAAAGTTAGTACTATAATGTGACCCATAGTGTTAGACAGAGCCTATTGTGGCGAGCGTCATTGGTACGTCCGTGAGTTCTTAGCTTTTAGAAAGTGTTCTACTAAATAGTACGGAATTCTTTTTCAAATATGATGCTAAAGCAAAACTTCAATATTCCTAGGCCTTGTATAGCACATATTTGTACTATTTAAGGCCTCACATGTTGTGTATTTGGCTTTGGAAAGTTAGCATAACCCTAACCAGATATAAACACATAAACTTAACAATTAGTGTTTACAGTCTAATAAGTTTGTGTAAGTTTTTCAAAATATCAACTTAAAATACTGGCGCTAACTTGAGTGACATCGATGACCAACAGGACGTGGAGAAATATTAAAACTCTTTTAAATTTATATATATTTAATATAATATAAATTATATTAAATATATATATATATATAGATATATATATATATATATTATATATATATCTATATATATATATATATATATATATATATATATATATGTATATATTTTATATATATTTAAATATATTTTTGTTATGGTAAACTTATGTTTTCGTCGGTGTGAGAAAATTTGTTTTTCTAACACTTCTTTGATTTAATTATTAATATTTTATTAAGACTAAAACCATGTCGAGGAGATACAGCTGTAGAGGAGAGACAGCTGTAGAGGAGATACAGCTGTAGAGGAGATACAGCTGTAGAGGAGATACAGCTGTAGAGGAGACACAGCTGTAGAGGAGATACAGCTGTAGAGGAGACACAGCTGTAGAGAAGATACAGCTGTAGAGGAGATACAGCTGTAGAGGAGATACAGCTGTAGAGGAGACACAGCTGTAGAGGAGACACAGCTGTAGAGGAGATACAGCTGTAGAGGAGATACAGCTGTAGAGGAGATACAGCTGTAGAGGAGATACAGCTGTAGAGGAGATACAGCTGTAGAGGAGATACAGCTGTAGAGGAGATACAGCTGTAGAGGAGATACAGCTGTAGAGGAGATACAGCTGTAGAGGAGATACAGCTGTAGAGGAGATACAGCTGTAGAGGAGACACAGCTGTAGAGGAGAGACAGCTGTAGAGGAGATACAGCTGTAGAGGAGATACAGCTGTAGAGGAGATACAGCTGTGATACACTCGTGAAAGGGTCACGTACCACAACACCCCCCCCCCCTACCAGACACCTGTGGCAGGGTCACTATAACACGTGCACCAGAGGATCACGGGTGACACATGTATGTGTCACCTGTGTCACCCGCACATGTGTCACCCGCACATGTGTCACCTGCACATGTGTCACCCGTACATGTGTCACCCGCACATGTGTCACCCGCACATGTGTCACCCGCACATGTGTCACCCACACCTGTGTCACCTGCACATGTGTCACCCGCACATGTGTCACCCGCACCTGTGTCACCCGCACATGTGTCACCCGCACATGTGTCACCCGCACATGTGTCACCCGCACATGTGTCACCCGCACCTGTGTCACCTGCAAATGTGTCACCCGCACATGTGTCGCCTGTGTCACCCGCACCTGTGTCACCCGCACCTCTGTCACCCGCGCCTGTGTCACCCCCACCTGTGTCACCCGCGCCTGTGTCACCCGCGCCTGTGTCACCCGCGCCTGTGTCACCCGCGCCTGTGTCACCCGCACCTGTGTCACCCGCACCTGTGTCACCCGCACCTGTGTCACCCGCGCCTGTGTCACCCGCACCTGTGTCACCCGCGCCTGTGTCACCCGCACTGTGTCACCCGCACCTGTGTCACCGCACCTGTGTCACCCGCACCTGTGTCACCCGCACCTGTGTCACCCGCGCCTGTGTCACCCGCGCCTGTGTCACCCGCACCTGTGTCACCCGCGCCTGTGTCACCCGCACCTGTGTCACCCGCGCCTGTGTCACCCGCACCTGTGTCACCGCGCCTGTGTCACCCGCACCTGTGTCATCCGCACCTGTGTCACCCGCACCTGTGTCACCCGCGCCTGTGTCACCCGCGCCTGTGTCACCCGCGCCTGTGTCACCCGCGCCTGTGTCACCCGCACCTGTGTCACCCGCGCCTGTGTCACCCGCACCTGTGTCACCCGCGCCTGTGTCACCCGCACCTGTGTCACCCGCACCTGTGTCACCCGCACCTGTGTCACCCGCGCCTGTGTCACCCGCGCCTGTGTCACCCGCGCCTGTGTCACCCGCGCCTGTTTCACCCGCACCTGTGTCACCCGCACCTGTGTCACCCGCACCTGTGTCACCCGCGCCTGTGTCACCCGCACCTGTGTCACCCGCGCCTGTGTCACCCGCACCTGTGTCACCCGCACCTGTGTCACCCGCACCTGTGTCACCCGCGCCTGTGTCACCCGCGCCTGTGTCACCCGCACATGTGTCACCCGCACCTGTGTCACCCGCACATGTGTCACCCGCACCTGTGTCACCCGCACCTGTGTCACCCGCACATGTGTCACCCGCACCTGTGTCACCCGCGCCTGTGTCACCCGCACATGTGTCACCCGCACCTGTGTCGCCCGCACATGTGTCACCCGCACCTGTGTCGCCCGCACCTGTGTCACCCGCACCTGTGTCACCCGCACCTGTGTCACCCGCACCTGTGTCACCCGCACCTGTGTCACCCGCACCTGTGTCACCCGCACCTGTGTCACCCGCGCCTGTGTCACCCGCACATGTGTCACCCGCACATGTGTCACCCGCACCTGTGTCACCCGCACATGTGTCACCCGCACCTGTGTCACCCGCACATGTGTCACCCGCACATGTGTCACCCGCACCTGTGTCACCCGCACCTGTGTCACCCGCACATGTGTCACCCGCACATGTGTCACCCGCACATGTGTCACCCGCACATGTGTCACCCGCACCTGTGTCACCCGCACATGTGTCACCCGCACATGTGTCACCCGCACATGTGTCACCCGCACATGTGTCACCCGCACATGTGTCACCCGCACATGTGTCACCCGCACATGTGTCACCCGCACATGTGTCACTCGCACATGTGTCACCCGCACCTGTGTCACCCGCACATGTGTCACCCGCACATGTGTCACCCGCACATGTGTCACCCGCACCTGTGTCACCCGCACCTGTGTCACCCGCACCTGTGTCACCCGCGCCTGTGTCACCCGCACCTGTGTCACCCGCACCTGTGTCACCCGCACCTGTGTCACCCGCACCTGTGTCACCCGCACCTGTGTCACCCGCACCTGTGTCACCCGCACCTGTGTCACCCGCACCTGTGTCACCCGCACCTGTGTCACCCGCACCTGTGTCACCCGCACCTGTGTCACCCGCACCTGTGTCACCCGCACCTGTGTCACCCGCACCTGTGTCACCCGCACATGTGTCACCCGCACATGTGTCACCCGCACATGTGTCACCCGCACCTGTGTCACCCGCACATGTGTCACCCGCACATGTGTCACCCGCACATGTGTCACCCGCACATGTGTCACCCGCACATGTGTCACCCGCGCCTGTGTCACCCGCACCTGTGTCACCCGTGCGGACACTACCCTACAACTAAGAGTCGATCCAACTTAATTGACTCCCATAAACCAAATGGAATTGTTCCCAACACAAATAAAATTCTCAGCCAAAATAACTGGGAAAGTAAAATAGTTCTTAATATTTCCGCTCCACACCTGGTGCTGACGGCGTTGTGGTGGGCCACACCTGGCGCTGACGGCGTCTGGTGGCCCACAACTGTCGCTGACGGCGTCTGGTGGCCCACAACTGTCGCTGACGGCGTCAGGTGGTCCACACCTGTTGCTGACGGCGTCAGGTGGGCCACACCTGGTGCTGACGGCGTCTGGTGGGCTACACCTGGCGCTGACGGCGTCTGGTGGTCCACACCTGGCGCTGACGGCGTCTGGTGGGCCACATCTGGCGCTGACGGTGTCTGGTGGTCCACACATGGCGCTGACGGCGTTGTGGTGGTCCACACCTGGCGCTGACGGCGTCTGGTGGTCCACACATGGCGCTGACGGCGTTGTGGTGGTCCACACCTGGCGCTGACGGCATTGTGGTAAGCCACACTTGGTGCTGACGGCGTTGTTGTGGTCCACACCTGGCGCTGATGACGTTGTGGTGGTCCACACCTGGCGCTGACGGCGTTGTGGTGGGCCATACCTGGCGCTGACGGCGTTGTGGTGGTCCACACCTGGCGCTGACGGCGTTGTGGTGGGCCACACCTGGTGCTGACGGCGTGGTGTGGTCCACACCTGGCGCTGACGGCGTGGTGGTGGTCCACACCTGGCGCTGACGGCGTTGTGGTGGTCCACACCTGGCGCTGACGGCGTTGTGGTGGGCCACACCTGGCGCTGACGGCGTTGTGGTAGGCCACACTTGGTGCTGACGGCGTTGTGGTGGGCCACACTTGGTGCTGACGGCGTTGTGGTAAGCCACACCTGGCGCTGATGGCGTTGTGGTGGTCCACACCTGGCGCTGACGGCATTGTGGTGGTCCACACCTGGCGCAGACGGCGTTGTGGTGGTCCACACCTGGCGCTGACGGCATTGTGGTGGGCCACACCTGGTGCTGACGGCGTTGTGGTGGTCCACACCTGGTGCTGACGGCGTTGTGGTGGGCCACACCTGGTGCTGACGGCGTTGTGGTGGGCCACACCTGATGCTGACGGCGTTGTGGTGGGCCACACCACACACACCATCCGCTTAATGGTGTCTTTACCTAAATATGTGTCCGTCTGATAATGTTCATCTGCCTATCAATGATAATATAAGCATAAACTACTGAATTATCACATATCTGGATCCAAGATCGAGACATGTGATAATGATCACATGTTTCTGATAAGGATCAGAAACACGATCCTCGGGTTGACTCGACCCAACATACAATCAAAGTCATAAAGTCACATATGACTTGGGACATAACCTCAACTGTAGTACGAAAAGTGATTTTCCCTCTCTTCCAAGTAAGACTTGAGGGCCTGATGAACTTTTCACGATCCCTCATGAGATCTTACATACGCAGGTGAAAGTATAATTAAATAACTAGCCAAAGCAATGCACAACACGCCTCACCTTACCCGTCATCCAATTCCCAGGTTGCACGTAAAGGAGCCTTCAAAAATACCATCACCCATGATTTTGAGACGAAATAGAAAACGTCATGCTCACTTTTGGGTCCATTATAAAGAAATGGGAACCTGGAAACATGTCAGATGTTTGATATAACAGAGAAATTGATATAACGATGACCAGATTAATAAGGCTGGGACACACCAAACTGGCAGGACACAGTTCTAAGTACAGAACAGACATCATCGAACTCTGCATCCACTGTCAGGTGCCTGAAACAATCGAACATTATCTCCTTCACTGCTTCCGACATCATAGTGCCAGAGTAAATTTCAAACAAGTACTTATCACACTTAAAATACCCTTTACCTTCGAACATATATTAGGAGGCGCTGACCACTCGTTACAAGAAAAATACCAAATAGCCAAGTGTAATGATCTGGTGCTCAGATCATTGGTTCTCCCTTCCCCCTCTCCCCTCCTTCCTTCTCCCCTCCTTCCTTTTTCCCTTCCCCCTTTCTCCCCTCCCCTTACCCGTCATTCGTCTTCCCCCTTCACACCCCCCCCCCCTGTAGCCCATTTGTCAAGGTCCAAGGAGTTGACCTGAGGGGTTGTGCAGCCGACCTCTGTGATACCTTGCGTCCCCACGCAATCCTCCCCACTCGTTTCCCCTCTCCATCCTCTCTCTCCCCCTCTCATTCCCCTCTCATTCCCTCTCTTTCCCCTCTCAACGGTCCCTTACCCATACCAGGCGAGTCAAGTGTCCCTACCCTTTATCTTGCTGGAGACGGGCTGGAACATAAATAATCAGTTTTGGTAAACATTGCTGGGAGGTGCACTAGTTGCGGGAATCCAATACAGTGGTACCTTGTTCCCATCGCACAGCCGGGGAGTACTGACTCAATCTTCAGGAATTCATGTAGCCTTCCACGGCACCTCAGGGAAGATGATTGGCGGGAGATAAGGGCCAAGTCCTTATTGGCCCTAGAGAGCCAGACCTCAGGCCTAAGTGTAAAATGGTTGGCCATTGCCAAAATAATGGGTGGAGCCCTGGGGCTGTATTAGATGGTGGGAGGTGTAATCCTTCCCAGCAATAAGCTGGTAAAACAAAATTTCATTTAGTGTGTCTTGGGAGTTTTTCGGGACTGGAGGGCAAGCCAGCCCGCGTCCAAAGGGGCTGAGGGCCGCCATCAACATCTTGGCAAATTGTGCGATTGAAGGTAGTGTGCTCCTACGTTTCTTGCATATTGGTATTGCATTTCCATTGCCTCTTTTATTTTGGTAGATGTTATTAGAGTAGGCTATATGTCAATTGTGATTTAAATATACAGTTACAATAATAAAATATTGTTAATTTCATCTTGGTGAGTTATCTGTCCCCTGGTGTTAATATATGTTATTCATGCGATTTTCATGTGCTGTGTTAGAACTTCCCTGTGTTTCTCCATTCTTAGGAATAATAAAGTAAAGCGAGAGCCTCCCCCGTTCAGTTCAATAAGACTAAAGTATCCATTCAATTTCAATCACTGGTCCGTTGAGTTCCCTGATTATCGAGTCCCTTCCTTCCTGGGGACCGATAATTATAGACACATTCATTCCTTTGGAAGGTGGTGGCAGTGAAAGGAAAAGGGTAAGATTAATAATCCCTTTCCTTGTGATATTCCTCATTTAATATTCAGCTTATGTTCGTGACAGTCCAGCGAGGGGTCATACTGGTCCGTTATTAGTGTTTGCTGGTTATTAAGTGTGGACAGAGATATTATATTACAATAAATATTTAATAATATTTCATTAGGGTATATTACCATTACTATGGGT
>WNGS01158511.1:2206-15014 GCA_020271785.1 Procambarus virginalis
TTTATGTGGGCTTCAGGAGACAGGTTTGGTGTGATATCAACTCCTAGATCTTTCTCTCTGTTCGTTTCATTAAGTACTTCACCTCCTATTCTGTATCCTGTGTCTGGCCTCCTGTTTCCATCGCCTAATTTCATTACTTTGCATTTACTCGGGTTGAACGTTAACAGCCATTTGTTGGACCATTCACACAGTCTGTCTAGGTCATCTTGTAGCCTCCTACTATCATCCCCTGTTTCAATCCTCCTCATAATTTTTGCATCATCGGCAAACATTGAGAGGAACGAGTCTATACCCTCTGGGAGATCATTTACATATATCAGAAACAGTATAGGTCCAAGGACTGACCCCTGCGGGACTCCACTTATAACGTCTCGCCAATCTGAGATCTCACCCCTCACATTGACCTGTTGTCTCCTGTTGCTTAGGTACTCCAAGCCTTTCACTCCAGCCTGCATCTCCAGCTTTTTCACTAGCCTCTTGTGTGGTACTGTATCAAAGGCTTTCTGACAATCCAAAAATATGCAGTCTGCCCACCCTTCTCTTTCTTGCCTGATTTTTGTTGCCTGGTCGTAGAATTCAAGTAACCCTGTGAGGCAGGACCTGCCATCCCTGAACCCATGTTGATGCTGTGTTACAAAGTTCTTTCGCTCCAGATGCTCCACTAGCTTTCTTCGCACAATCTTCTCCATCAGCTTTCATGGTATGCAGGTTAGGGACACTGGCTCTACACACACAGGTGTGTGTGTGTGTGTGTGTGGTGTGTGTGTGTGTGTGTTGTGTGTGTGTGTGTGTGTGTGTGTGTTTTATGTTTATGTGTGTGTGTGTGTGTGTGTGTGTGTGTGTGTGTGTGTGTGTGTGTGTTGTGTGTGTGTGTGTGTTTATGTTTATGTGTGTGTGTGTGTGTGTGTGTGTGTGTTTGTGTGTGTGTGTGTGTGTGTGTGTGTGTGTGTGTGTGTGTGTGTGTGTGTGTGCAACCCATCCTCCTGTTTGAGCAGTTACTTATAGTAACGATGAGGACCATGGTATATATATACCGACGTACAACGGAATTAGAAAGTAGAAATTTGAACTACTGAGTTGGACAAACCGGAAACCTATATTTTACTTGTGTTGCTTTGACAAACTAACCTAACCCTCCTAGGCCTAATACACGATATCTTAGGCCTAATATAGTACACATGTGTGCTATACTAGGCCTGGGGATATTTAAGCTTGTTTTTTAAGCTTCGTTTATTTTAAAAGAATTCCTTACTAGTCAATATACTACTGTCTAAAAGTTACGAACATACGAATTGGTGACTATTGACGAGCGTCACAATAGTTACTGTCTAAACAGGAGAAGACGGGCTGTTACCCGTGTGTGTGTGTGTGTATTTACTATTTGTGTCTGAAGAATCGAGCTATTAGCTCTTGGACCCCGTCTTTCTAACCAATCTATTTTTCCTCTATTATATATAATACATATATTTCTCTCTATCACACACACACTCACCCCAGGAAGCAGCCCACAGCAGCTGTCTAACTTACAGGTACCTATTTACTGCTAGGTGAACAGGTGCATCAGGGTGAAACAAACTATGCCCATTGTTCCTCGCCGGCGCCGGGAATCGAACCCGGGCCACAGGACTACTAGTCCCGCGCGCTGTCCACTCAGCTACCAGCGTCCCTAATCCCCCTGATCTGTGTGTAATTACCTAAGTGTAGTTACAGGATGAGAGCTACGCTCGTGGTGTCCCGTCTTCCAGCACTCTTTGTCATATAACGCTTTGAAACTACTGACGGTCTTGGCCCCCACCACCTTCTCACCTAACTTGTTCCAACCGTCTACCACTCTGTTTGTAATTTCCTTCAGCACAAACATTCCATAACCATCAGTGTAATCTAATCTATATTTATAGTGGAACAATTATGAGGTCACGACATTTGAAAAATATATCTCTTAGAGATCCGTTTTTGGTTCTTACAAATGAATGAGTGTGATGGTTGTTCTCGAAGATCTAATTTCTCCTCATAGTGTACAATGATGCCGTGTTTATCCGTAACTGTATCCTGCCTGTATCCCTCACCGTGTTCCAAACAAATGAGCAGAGTTTCTTTCACCCTGATGCAGCTGTTCACTTAGCAGTAAATAGGTACCTGGGAGTTAGACAGCTACTACGGGCTGCTTCCTGGAGATATGTAACAAAAAGGAGGCCTGATCGAGGACCGGGCCGCGGGGACGCTAAGCCCCGAAATCATCTCAAGATAACCTCAAGATAACCTCAAGAAGATATATATTCTTCTCTCACACTCTCCTTGGCGTCCTGCAGGGAGCAGGGTTCACGACCTGAGAAAAGTACGCATCCTTGTACGTCACCGCTGCTGTATAAACAAAAGTAACCCAATCTATTCTGAGCTAACCTAACCAAACCAAACCTAGCCTATCTTATCCTATCATACCCTAACGAAGATAAGAGATAAAATGTTGTGTTTGATATATACGGTGCGCAGGTGTGTGACGTCACTATGACATCCCATACTGTGTGATGTCTGCATGCTGTCACGATGCCCGTGTCGGCAGAGGTTTCGTGACCTTGTGGTTGCAGGCGGTGCCGGGGGAGATGGTGGGGGCGCTGGCCGCCCAGTCGCTGGGGGAACCTGCCACCCAGATGACCCTCAACACCTTCCACTTCGCCGGCGTCTCCTCCAAGAACGTGACGCTGGGGGTCCCGAGACTCAAGGAGATCATCAACATCAGCAAGCGGCCCAAGGCGCCCTCCCTCACCGTCTTCCTGGTGGGGGCGGCCGCTAGGGACGCCGAGAAGGCCAAGAATGTTCTCTGTCGCATGGAGCACACTACTCTGAGGAAGGTAAGCCGGCCCCTGACACCACCTTTAGGAAAGTATATATATATATATATATATATATATATATATATATATATATATATATATATATATATGCTTGTCCCTCCCCAGGCTGACCTACTTTCTATAAGATGTTCGCCATCTTTCAACAATATTAAATTAGAAGAGTACGACAGCTTGCTGAAATCAACACTAGAAAAAGCCCTCAATCTTTCCCTCAGCAACTCGCAGTGGAAACAGGCCTCCCTTCCTGTCAGACTCGGGGGCCTTGGCGTGCGCACAGCAACACAAATTGCTGTACCAGCGTTCCTGTCCTCTTCAGTGGGGTCTGACAACTTGGTGAAGGAAATCCTACCTGAGCACCTAGTTCAACAGGCAGGGGTACATGATCCCAGCTTCACAGACTGCACAACCAAATGGGTCTCTCTCGCAGGACCAGCACCCCAACCACTGCCTTCTGAAGCCCATAAGCAATCCAGCTGGGATCGCCCCATTGCCGACCAAGAAGCTGCGACTTTGCTAGAAGCTGCGACAACACCACATGACACTGCCCGACTTAGAGCAGTAGCAGCTCCCCATGCAGGTGATTTCCTATTAGCAATCCCAATGTCAGCAACCGGCACTCGTCTCACACCGCAGGCCCTCCGAATTGCCGTGGCTCTCCGTCTCGCTGCCCCAATCCACACCGAATACAGGTGTATTTGCGGCGAGGCAGAGGCCGACAGGTACGGATGGCATGGCCTTCTCTGCCAAAGGACAGGAGGATGGCATGCAAGACACGGCGAGGTCAATGACATTATTAAGAGAAGCCTTACCACAGCCGGCTGTCCAGCAGAGAGAGAGCCCCGGTACCTAATGTCCCACAACTCTAATGAGCCTGTCGGTCGCCCAGATGGAATCACGGTGAACCCCTGGAAGAATGGTAGACAGTTGGTGTGGGACTACACTTGTGTCTCAACTTTAGCCAATACCTATGTTGACTTCAGTGCTACTCAAGCAGGAGGAGCTGCCAATCACCGGGAAGCGGCCAAGTCACGTAAATACAGAGACCTTGAGCACCACTACAATTTTGTCCCCATTGCCTCAGAGACACTTGGTGCCTGGGGTAAAAGTGCTGCTAGCTTTTTGAAGGAGTTGGGGTCTAAGCTAATCGAAACAACTAGAGACCCTAGAGCTGCCAGTTTTCTTTTTCAGCGCCTCAGTGTGGCAATCCAGAGAGGAAATGCTCACTGCATCCATGGTTCCTGCCCGCCATCTGAGGAGCTGGAGGAGCTTTTCAACTTGTGACAAGCAGGCTTGTACCCTGCATGTAATCAATACTGTAACTTTTTTGTGTAATGACATTTTCAAATAAAGTTAGATAAATATACACACATACCAAAAGAATAGGGGTGGTAGGAGAAAAAAAAAAAAAAAAAAAAAAAATATATATATATATATATATATATATAATATATATATATATATATATATATATATATATATATATATATATATATATATATATATATATATATAACATTCATCCTAGCTTCACCTTATGCTTACAGTTCATTTGTCCCATATTTTGCATTCTGTCCCCACAAAAGTCACCTTTAGTATTGCGTAGTAGTAGGCATCCATCAGTCTCCACTAGACTTGGAGTTGCATACCTTGCTGATTATATATATAAGATAGAGGGATGGTGTGGAGGTGTTCATGAACGTGACTGATACATGGCACTTGCAGGTGACCTCCAACACGGCCATATATTACGACCCGGACCCCCAGAACACGGTGGTGGCCGAGGACCAGGAGTTCGTCAATGTCTACTACGAGATGCCAGACTTCGACGTCACCAGGATATCCCCCTGGCTGCTGAGGATTGAATTGGACAGGAAAAAGATGACAGGTAGGTAGGCGGAGAAGATGAGGGAGGGAGAGATAAAGTAGATGCTCGTATTTACCTACTATATGTACATACCTGCACTCATCCTTCATATGTACATACCCGTTGTTGTTGTAGTTGTTTTAGATTCAGCTACTTGGAACAAAAAGTTGCAAGTAGCACGGCCTATGGAGAGCCCGTAGTGGACTTACCAGGCACAGGAGCGGGGCTGTAACTTCTCTACATACCCCACACTCATCCACTATATGTACTGTTATGATCGCCATCTAATAACAGTCCTTTCCGGCCTCAAGAGTTATTTTACCCACCTAAAAAGATCCCAAACGGCCCAGTTTGTAATTTAAGTAAAAGAAGGAACAAGTCTTATACACAATCTTGCGTGATATTTGGCTATAAATGGGTGAGCTGTAGCAAATTGCGAAACAAAATGGCGCCCGGGCGGGCAGTCATACATCCGGGAACTTTTGGAGTGCAGGGACACGTGTCTAGAGCTCACATAACATAAGAGATGACTGGCGGGGGCTCAGGTGCACAGCGAATCAGCGACGAGCTTCCTGTTGTGAGATTTTTTTTTTCTTTGACAATTATCAAATGAAAGTAAGTCCTATTGATGTTACGTTAATCGTAACTACCTCGCAAGAGAGGCAGACCTTAAACAACAAGAGCTGCCAGTGGCAGATATTTAATCTTAAAGCCTAAGATCATAGGACCGCGGGAGCAAACCGCCAGGCGAAACCACACGGGTAACACCTGTCACTTAGGTCGCTGGCTCCTCCTAGTTGACAACTAATAAAGGGTAGCCGACGGATTCTCACTTCGTATTTATAGAAGTGTAGTTCTGTGTGTGGTATCTGTATATAGCTGAGATAGTCTTGGTAGTAAGGTTGATGTAAAGTCATTCCTGGTTACTGACTTTAATACTTATAAACGATTACATGACTAGAGCTCCCAAGATTGGCAGGCGTCCTGTGCTTTGTTTACCTTCTCTCTCTGTGGCGTCCAGCCGCCGCACATAGAAAACGGATGGTACCATTTTCTGTGAACATGACATCCCTCCTTTTCTTTAAAAAGAATGAATACAGGATGTCTACCATGCTTGTAGCACAAAGCAAAGTTATTGACACAAAGTAAGTTATTAACATACCAAGAGATATTGCATACATTTAACATTAATTAAACACACAAAGAATTTAAACAATCTTTACCACAAAGGATTTCAATGTTAAAAATACATATGCAATGTTAAACAAACATGAAAGAAACTGTAATACAAAGTTACAAAATATTGAATGAGAGATCTGCATTATTCAAACAATATTAAATTTAGTTTAGCATAACAAGTAAATACTTTGCATTACATAGGAACACAATTAATCATCATATCGTGTAGGGCGTTTAACATGACGTTTAGGACGAGAATCCTTAAGTACAAGAATATCCCTCGATGAATTGTTTATCGAGTTATAACTCATTTTTTCTTTTTCTTTTGAACGACTTTGCACTTCATCATTTTCTACACTATTTGGAATCACTTTGAAATAAGCCATATTGCGTGTTATATTATGATCTCTATTACTCGCTGTTACCATAGTTCCTTTTACACTAATCACTTTATATGGTTTTGTATCATACGGCATATCTAACTTTCCCTCTTTTTTCTTTTTAACGAGAACAGTATCTCCAACCTTTATGAATTGTTCCTTTGCACGTTGATCATGAGCAATTTTCATTTTGCCCTTGGCTAGTGCATCCTTCTGAGCGAGACGTTTATCCGTTACCTCGGCTGGCATGACAGGTAGTGCGATTCTCATAGGACGTCCAAATAAAAGTTCGCCAGGCGACTTGCCCAGTGTTCCATGCGATGTTGCACGGTAGTTCCTGAGAAAAGCATACATAGCTTGTTTCCAGGATCGTCCTTCGGCATGAGCACAGCGTACCGCTTTCATGAGAGGTTGCATGAATCTCTCTACTTCTCCATTTGCTTGTGGATGTAGTGGCATCACACGGCGGTGTTTGAATCCAATATGCTCAGCAAAGTTGACAAAGTCTTGTCCATTAAATGGCGGTCCATTGTCCGTCTTGACAACTTCAGGAATGCCAAAGTTTGAAAAGATCTTGTCGAGTTTCGGGATGACAGCCTTTGCAGATGTGGAAGTGATGATTTCTACTTCTGGATAACGTGAGTGATCATCAATGACTACCATCAAGTACTCTCCAGTTGGTAGCGGTCCACAGAAATCCATCGATACTTCCATCCATGGTGCAGCAGGTAGTGGTGAAGGTTGTAGAGGTGTTGGTCTTGAAGTATCCACTGCAGCTTGGCAAGGGACACAGGCATCATGCATGTCCTTAGCTTGACGATCAATGCCAGGAAACCACACCTTTTCTCGTAGCAGCTGTTTGGTCCTTACAAGACCTTGGTGTCCTTGATGTGCAAGCTTCAGAGCACGTTGCTGGAGAACAGCTGGAATGACGATACGAGTACCTCGCAGCACGGTGTCGCGTTGTTGCGTAACACTTAATTCTGTCTGGATGCGTTCAAGTGCTTTGAATGCATCTTGGTCAACTCCTGAGGGTGGGATGCGTGGAAACTTTTTCTTAGTCAATGCATCCACTGTTGCTTGCAGAGTTGGGTCCTCTAGGGTTGCAGTACGGATTTCATCAAGAGTGAGAGCCTTAGGGACTGCATCACAGGTTACAGAGTGTACATATTCCTCGGCAACTTGCTGATGCTTGGTGATGGTGAAACTGTTGGCAGGATGTCGACTGATGTAATCAGCGGGATTGCCTGCACCTGGCTTGTATTTCACCGTAAAGTTGTATGGTTGCAGACGAAGAGCCCATCTCTCAATGCGAGCTGGTGGTTTGGACTTTGGATTATTGAAGATGGTCTCCAACGGTTTGTGGTCAGTGACTATCGTGGTAAAGGGTGCACCAAGCAGATACACATTGAAGTGTTCACAGCCCCATACAAGAGCAAGAGCTTCCTTCTCTGTCTGACTGTATCGTTGCTCAACATCTGTGAGAGAACGGCTGGCATAGGCAATTACTACTCTTGAATCTGGTTGACCAGGTTTGTGTTGGGCTAACACAGCACCTAAACCAACAGGACTAGCATCCACCGTTAACTCAGTGTCCATTGATGGATCAAAGTATGCAGCAGTCGCATTTTCTACTAGTGCATCTTTCACAGCATCAAATGCATTTTGCTCGACATCGCTCCAGTACCATGATGCATTTTTCTTCAGGAGCTCACGTAGAGGCTTCGTAATGGTAGCAAAATCTGGAATGAAGCGAGAACAGTAGTTTGCCATTCCCAGAAAACTATGTACTTCAGTGGATGTTGAAGGAGGTGCAGCATTCTTGATATCTGCAACTTTCTTAGGATCTGGAGACAGACCTTTGTCACTAAGTACATGTCCAAAGAATTCAATTTTATGTTGATTGAACTCACACTTTGCTCGGCTTAGCGTCAAATTCTTTTCTCGTAAGCGTTGCAATGTTGCACGAAGAGCTTTGTCGTGTTCAGCTTGGGTACGGCCATAAACAATGATGTCATCAGACATGTTGTCAGCATTAGGTATATCTTGCAATACCTGGCTGATGATGTGCTGGAATACTTCAGCAGCACTGTTAATACCAAAACTCAGGCGCTTGTACCTATACAGACCTCGATGTGTCGTAAACGTTGTGATGAATCGACTCTCATCATCAAGTTCAAGCTGATGATAGCCCTTGTTTAAATCTAACTTGCTGAATACAGTTGCACCATTCAAGCGGTATATCATATCATCTACAGTGGGTGTAGGATGGCGTTCACGCATTATTGCCTTGTTGGGAACACGCATGTCTACACAAATGCGTATCTCATCTGGATTCTTCGGCTTTGGTGGAGTGACAATTGGGCTTACCCATGGTGTTGGGCCTGTTACCGGTTCAATGATATCTAGTTCTATCAGCCTATCCAGTTCGGCATCGACTTTCTTGCGAGTATGGAATGGTTGTCGGCGATGTGGTTGGGCAACTGGAATTACATCTGGGTTGATATGCAGATGTACCTTGCTATCAGTATAACAACCTATGGATTTAAACCGATCAGAAAATTCAGCAACAATAGCATCAACATTGTTTGCAGATTCCACTGCTACAGCATTAGAAAGCTGAAGTAGCCCCAATTTGGTTGAAGTCTTGTAACTGAGTAAAGACTCCTTTGCATTCCTAACAACATGGAATGTAGTAATGAGCATTGCATTCTTTGACTTAATCTCTGCAGTGAAAGTTCCAATCACTGGTAAGGCTACCTTTGAAGCATAGGCAGTGGCTTTGCCATTATAGTTTTCAAGCTTTGGGAATTGTTTTTTAAATTTTTCATAGTGGCACTCAGCAATGGTGTCAATGTTTGATCCAGTGTCAATGAGAATTTTGAGACAAATGCCAGCAATGTATACTATAGTCTCTGGGTTGTTTGGAAGATCATTCCATTTTGTGATTGATTGTACTCCATAAATATAATCACATTCACTGTCATCTGAGACTGGTTGTAATGAAATGTTGTCTTGTATATTATTAACATTCTTGATTTGAGGTGCAATATTGTGTTTGCCACCTCGACTCCTATGACTTGATCCTCGTACATTGCTTTTATTTATTGATTGTGGTTTCTTTAGTGCGGAACGACACATAGCACCAAAATGACCTAGTTTTCTACACTCATAGCACTTCTTACCTTGTGCAGGACAAACATTATCTTGGTGTGGGTAGTCTCCTCCACAATTGTAACATTTATTATTGACAACCTCTGATGTGAGTCGTTGTGACTGCTTGAGTCTTGTTCCATGACTCCAGTTGTGATGTGGTTCTCGGCTCAATTTAATGTTAGGTTTGGCATGATATCTTCTACGATCATGGTGTACTCCCTGAACCTTACATACTTCATGACTGTTAGTAACAGTGGCAGAACCGTTGTTGGCACTGCACTCCATGGCACGAGCATCACGTGCAGCATCTTCCATTCGACGAGCCATATCCAGTATCTTGTTAAGAGAACTTTCATCATCAACAAGTTCTAGAGCTCTTCGACGAAGACGTGTAGATGTGCATGTTTCAATTATTTGCTGTTTGATTTCTTTGTCAACATCAGCAAACTCACAATGGGTTGCTAAACCCTGCAGACGTGTATGGTATTGATCAACAGTTTCATTAGAGAGTTGTTTTGCTCTCCTGAAATGCATAATTTCCATAGCAGTATTTTGCCTTGGTTTGAAATGCTCAGTTAATTTGGCCTTGGCAGTGTCATAATCTTTGGCACCACCAGTGTCTTTCAGTGTATCAAAGATGTCACAAACTCTATCACCTGCATAATGAAGTAGAAAGGCACGCTTTCTTTCAGCACTTTTGATGTCAGAAACTATCAACAAATTTTCAAACCTTTTAAGCCATTTGACCCACCTCTGTGACAGGTTTGTCTGGTCACAGTCAGGATCAAATGCAGGAAACTGAGGTATATTTGCCATTTTTACTGAATAAATGTAAACTTATCACTTAAATGTTCCTCAGAATATATAACACTTACTGCACTGTATATGTTATTTAAGAATTCACTGTAATTACTTTAATTTTGCAAAGCACACAAGCATTTTAATGCAAAAGTTCACAACAGTGCACAACACAGCAGCAACTGATTTCTTACCTAGCCCTTGTGTACATGTGTTGTTCCTACTCACAGCAACACAGCAGTTGTCAGCAGTTGGTACAGCAGTTGTTAGCAGTTGGTTACAGCAGTTGGTCACAGCGTGAAGAATTTTGTAGCACGAAGCGTCGTTTCGTAACCAAAACATCAGGTTTTGTACACTGCATCAAAGCGTCGTTTCGTACACAGCGTCGGCAGACCTCTCTCACAGAACCTCAGCACAGCTTGGGTAGCACACAGCATTGGCCAGCACACAGCAACGGCCAGCACACAGCAACGATCCAGCAACCAGCAACAGGTTCATACAAAGCATGGGTATGGTGCTCACAGACAGCTTCTCTCTCCTCCTCTGGCGAGACAGCATGCTCCTTCCTTGTGTTTTGTTGAACAAAATACCTGCGTTCCCAGTTCATCCTCGTCGCCAGTGTGGTGTCTGTGTATAGCTGAGATAGTCTTGGTAGTAAGGTTGATGTAAAGTCATTCCTGGTTACTGACTTTAATACTTAAAACGATTACATGACTATCTCCCAAGCTTGGCAGGCGTCCTGTGCTTTGTTTACCTCCTCTAGTGGCGTCCAGCCGCCGCACATAGAAAACGGATGGTACCATTTTCTGTGAACATGACAGTGGTGCCAGGACTCGAGCTTTAGAATACAGACTTGATATGAACATAACAGGCAAGAGCGTTGCAGAACATGAAATGTGGGGCAGAGTACTATGTGTAAGGTTGACGTAAATGACCGGTTTTCTATAACAAACAATTTATTCACAAAATAACTAAAACTACTACACAGTGAATTGACGTACTTACTGTCACTCTATTGGCACATTCAGAACATCTAATTCACCAGCCTGATGACCCACGGGATCCTTTCCCGTCGTCGCTGACTGAACAATGACACTAACTGAACAAAGTGGTGCCCACTGGTGACGCAAGCTTGCAATCAATATTGTCACGGCTTCACGGTGAACAATAATCACTAAACTTGACTGGCGCTCGCTGCTCTCAACGGGTACCAAGTAACAAGGCGTTAATCAAGAATGATAACCCCTTATAAAAATCTTACGTTAACACTTGTCTCTCAGGACAATCAACAACAAAAGTTACTCTAATGAATTAAACAATTACGTTAACACACACGTGTCTCAATGACACTTAAATGGCAGCAATAACTCGTAATCAATTAATTACATCAACTTGAAAGTCAAGCATTCGGTGAGTAATTCCCAATTAATTACTGAATACAACAGCCTATTAATTCAGACTACTTAGATAACGCCTACTGTCTCTCAACTGACAGTTCGCTTCCGGTCTTACGACAAGATTATCTTAACGAGGGTAGACTACTGTACACACACAAGGTTACAACACACTACGTGTAAACAACAACATCAACACCTGGTGAATTCACTAAGTGGCGGTTTACTAATTCTCCTTAATTACTACGAGTGCTTAATCACTCTGTCTGCAGACAGATCTGATCAGTCCAACGAATTACAGCAGCTTAATTACACCGCAATTGACTCCGATCATAACAGACCGATCAACCCCTTACGTTAATCATCAATTAACGACAGCTCGTAAATCGTTAACACTACGTTAGTCTTCACTTGACAATTCCTCCCGGCGTGAACTTCACTGTGCTGTTGCCTTTACACGTCTCTACGTTAATCTCAACAATGTTCAACGAACAAGTGACCTCGTTAAGTAAATCGTGACCCCCGGTGACGCTAATTGACTTAATTCTCACGGAATCCTCACAGTACACAACGCCTTCCACCAAGACAAACTTGTCTACGGTTTACACACGGTACAACACAGTACAACACAGTACAACACAGTACATCCTTGCCACTCACGGCAAAACTTGTAATGATTTTCCAGTAAATTATTCCCCAATAATTCACACTTACCACACACAACAGTAAAATAAACGCTGCCCAATATAATAATGAGAATTATTTATAACCAAGGAAACCTCCCTGTTACCACTTTCACTGCTGAAAAGGGAATCAAATTACAGCAAATTTACATACCGGCACATAGAGAACATAGAAGCATTAACTCACTGTACTCCACCACTGGATGTGTCTCTATGTGTCCTCACACACGTCAAAATCACATTGGGCCCAACCTCAACTTGGTGACGTCAAACAGGTAACTCACACGTCTCCAATTCCCATTCCCTCACTAGGTGGTCACAGGGACAGAGGACAGACGGAACACTGGGACGAAGCCAGCTTCAGTTTATATTACCCAAACTGAACATGTACTTACATCACATGCGGGCCCGCTACACACTCATACATTCGTCACCCTCACACTCCCACTGCTGCTGCTGGATGATGACGTAGACCGTCCTCACTTCCTACACGTGGTCAGGT
>WNGS01158513.1:0-19812 GCA_020271785.1 Procambarus virginalis
TCTGTCTGTGTGTCAAGTGTGGCTACTGTGGTGGTGGCTTCAGTGGTCACTCTCCCGGGGCAGCTTTGCGTCACCTGTCAACATTGATCAATTCCTGATCAGCCTTCGGGAGGTACGCCAGGTGATTGGGGGAGTGGGAGGGGGGGGGAGAGTGTGAGGCCACATCAAAACAGTAGAGGGATGGGGGGGGGGGGGTGGAGGGGGTGTGGGGTGGGGGGTGTGGCCACTGGAGCAGAGAACACATTATATCGAGTCGCTGCGCCTACTGGCAGTGTGTCGCTGAGAGCAGGTGGGGGTGGTTACTATCGGCCCCGTCTCCCTCATGCCACTGCCTCCCTCACTCTCCCTCACTCACTCTCCCTCACTCTCCCTCACTCTCCCTCACCCTCGCTCGTCCAGTGCCCCCAGGCGAGTATCTCTTCATTTCTGGCACCTGAGAGGTGAGAGGTGGTTGGGCACTGTGAAGTGATATATGTCATCAGGAAGTTTAGTGAGTGCCACCTGTCAAGTGTCTGAGTGTCAACTGTCAAGCGTCTGAGTGCCACCTGTCAAGTGTGTTTACCACTGAGTCAGAGATCTGGGTAAGTTCTTCACCGTTTGTTAAGTGCGTGNCCAAAACGTCATATCTGCAGTAGGGGATACTCTTTAATTTAATCAGGGCGCCAATTTCCCTTTACTTACAACTTATAATGTAACCTTTCTCCCTTAACTGACGGCCGATTTGGTCGCCACACATACCAACAGACTTCCCTGTACCTCAGAGAAACAGTAGGGAGAGTCGATATGTCTCTTAAAGCAGGCAAACGAAAGAGATAGGCGAGGGCACCGTAACACTATATACTTTTACTTCCAATTTCCAAGTACTATATTTATTTGCTTGTGTTCAAGGGCATAGCTTTCAAATAAAATATACCACATACTATTTATGCAATATTTTACTACTGTGGCCTTTATGCCCTAAAAGACACTCAACAAATGGATTGAATTATGAACTTATTATTACTGGAGACATTAACATGTTTTACATTACTTTAAAAAAAATGGTTTGTGTGGAAGACACTACCAATTATAAGAGGATAAAGATCAGTTTGATGATCCTACACAAAGTACTGAAATCTATGATGAGAATAAGTCACATTAACATAGCTGAAAATTTAAACAACCAACCTACATATCTGAAAATGAAGGAAATAATGACATTTTGGACTGTCCAAAACATTTTGTTTTTTTCTCAGATTTGTGGGTTAGGTGTCTACTAAAATATAATTTTCAAGTCGAAACTGGACAATAAGAAAGCAACACATACATTAAAGTAAAAATATTAACTTCAGAGCCCAAATTAAACACACTTTTATGCTAAAATACAAGTGTTTTAAGTTTAAAGTGAATGTGAAAAAGAACTTTACAGATGAGTACAGCAACTGCCTTACATCTTGCAAGTGAGTGTTATTTCCCTGATGGACCAAGTGGTTGGGCATCTTTCCTTCATTTCATCCAGTAACCCATCCATGTATGACAAATATATAGTCATACTGAGTAAGTGCTTTCTCTTCATAATTTCCTTCATTCTCATGGAAATGAACGGTAAACTTGGTGGGAAAAACTGTTAATACAAATGACAGTAACAATAATATCTCTTAACAAATTGGAAAATATAATTAATGGTATATGACAACCCTTTCTCTCCCCAGTTTGTTGCATTTTTTACAGAATTGACCAATCCCTCAATAATGACATTTTCTATCCAATAACCTCGATAGGTTAGGTGGGTTGCTTGGGTTCGTGTGTGTCTGGTTAGGTTAAGTCTGAAGTGACAACGCACTGTAGGAGGGGCTGAAGGTAATTAACTAAGTGTAGTTACAGGACAAGAGCTGCGCTCGTGGTGTCCCGTCTTCCCAACTCTCTTTGTTATATAACGCTTTGAAATTACAAACAGTTTTGGCCTCCACCACTTTCTCACCTAAATATCAGGTGTCCATGTTATCACGTCAACTCTTAGTGGCTGAATGGCCTTTCACAGCACATTTAATACACATGTAACAGTTATACATGTACACAAGATTGTCAAAATAAGCACAGTCAATTAAATCTTGACAAAAGATACCCGGAAGCTAGGACAAGTTCTATGCCCTAGCACAAAATTATATTAGTACTGTACAGAGGCCTAGAGCTAACATATACAGTAATTATGAATATGTTAACCATACAACCAAGGCAAGAGTTGTATAAAAAGGGGCTACATATTGATCAGCAAATATGATTTATTTTGGACAACTACTGGAAGTTGGCTTGTTATGACTCCGAGGTGCTTCAAGTACAATGGAGCCTCGACTTCCGATGCTAATCCGTTCCCAGAGACGGATCAGATGTCGAAATATCGGAAATCGAAGCGAATTTTCCAATAAGAAATAAAGGGATTTCAATTAATCCGTTCCCCAGCCTCCAAAATATTAACGTAAAAATACATTTTATACTGAATACAATGTTTTTTTCTAACTACAATACAGTACCAAAGTTACTCTTACCTTCATGGAGGGCTCTTGATGGCGTATGGAAGATGGTGATGGGGGAGGAGGAGAGTTGTTACTCTCCTACGTGTGCTCTCCTACGTTTTGCCTGAATACCACTAGGACCTGGTTGTGGTTCAGTGCTTGTTTATCTCACTACAAATTTGTCAAGAGACATTTGTTTTTCCATTTGTTTTAACATTTGTCTGTAATGATGCATCACTTTAGCACCCATAATGTCCTTTTTCTTAGCTAGTATGGTGGATATCGTTGACTGAGATTTGTTGCACAGCCTAGCAAGTTCACCTACCTGCACACCATCTTCATATTTACGAATGATCTCTTGTTTCTGCTCTATGGTCATTCTTACATGGGATCTCCTATATTGAGCCTTACCACTGACTTTCCTGGGACTCATGGCGTATTATATAATAATTATTTTAATGTTCAAAATGCAAAAAATCACCACAAAAGTGGAATTTCTTATAGGCGCGATCGTCACTAAGCGGGTAGCTGTAGTAAACTGAGGCAGGTCGGACCGCGTGACCAGGAACCACGCGCTCGGCCGACCCGAACGTGTACCAACAAATATCGGATGTCGACGACACCATCGGATGTCGAGTCGCATTTTTTTTATGAAATTTATATCGTAACTCGAATTTATCGTAAGTAGGGGCAATCGGATGTCGAGGTGCCACTGTATATAAATCATTTCTCAGTATCGCAGGGAAGATATTTACAGTTCCTCACGTATCTAGGGTCATCGAGGTCCCTCTAGGTTAACTAGCTACCTTCTTCAGGATGCAACACACAACAATTGCCTAATTCCTGGGTACCTTTTTACTGATAGGTCAAGAGGCAACAGATCTGAACAACCTACAACAGCAACACACTGTTACCTAAGACGAAACAGACCAACATAAACTACTTGAGTCTGTAATTATCTCTTCACATGATTTTCCCCATGAAACTGATGGAGAAGACTGTGCTGCCATCGTGATTAAGGCACTGCAGGATAAGTTAAGGTATTCAATCCAAAAAAATGACATCAAATCAGCTTATAGAGTGGGTACCAAATCATCTGGTACTCCTGTTAAGTACAACTATAGTGTACTTAACAGGAGAATACGAATAAAACTAGATAGCTGCTCCCGCAAGTCTGATCTTATCTCATCTGCAGTCGCTAGTAAATCCTCTGTTTATGTGAATGAATGTCTGACCAGGTTCAGGCAAAATCTCTTTTAAACTACGTGGTTTCTGCAAAAATTCCCCTATAATTAAACACTGTTTTGTGCAAGATGGTAAAATTATAGCTAGGTGGACTGACACTGGAAAAACCTATTCAATAACCACTGAAGCTCACCTTAATTCTTTCCTCAGTGACTGTGGGATAGCTGCTGTATAGCCAGAATTCAAATTATAATCTCATTTAACTACCATTGTGTACTTTAGCTCTGCCTTTCCTTTCAATAGGTTTTAACTTTAGTTAAAACCGGTTTAGTTAAAAAAAATAAAAAAATTGTCATCTTTATTATTGTCTTCTTTCTTTTTACTCCCATTGTTCCATAGTACACTGGCTTTGCCTGTGTCCTCTAGTATTAACTTCATTATCCAGTGTTCCTGAGAGTATCTCTATTTAAACTACCTCATTTTGTTTTAGTGTAACTTTAGTATTCAACTATAGTGTACTTAAAATAGTATAGTAAGCAAGCTTTTCATTTTATAGATTTCATAAAATCTATGAAATGATTTTGTCTATGAAATGATTTGTTTTGAAATGATTATAATCAAGCTTTTCATTTTATAGATTTCATAATTGCTTTTTGGCTTTTTTGGTCATCTATTGTTATTAATTATTCTAGTTCATTTTTACATTCCTAGTTCCCATTAAGTTTTTATTACTTAAATTACCATTAAGTTTATATTACTTTAGAATTTTTATTCTACTTTTTCTTTGTTCTCTATTTTGTATTTTGCCACTCTTGCCTTGTTTTCCTGCAACCAGCCTTTTTATGCAGACAAGTATAGACCCAGAACTAAACCTCTTATCCACTATCTATGACAATCATCACTTTAATGATCAAAATTGCAGATATTTTACAGCACATGATGTAAACAATGTATTAACACATAATCACAATATCTCTGTAATCAACTTGAACGTTAGATCCCTAGGTAAACACTTCGATGATGTTAGTGCCTTGATTGAAACTATTGACAACAAATTCTCTTTTATTATACTTACTGAAACGTGGTTGAAAGAGGATACTACTCAACTCTTTAACATGCCTAACTACTCGGCAATTCACAACTGTCGTCAAATTCAGAGAGGTGGTGGTACTGCTCTTTACTACCACCAAGAACTAACATGCTTAAAAATAATTAGAACTAGAGACTGCTGTGGGGAGTATATCTTCGCCAGTTTCAGAGTCAAGGGTGCCGAGTCTGTCCTGTCTGTGGGTGCAGTCTATAGAATTCCTAACACTGATGTGTCCGAATTCAATTCAAACCTTAGAAATCTAATACTCGATAACAGACTGAACAAAAACCATCTAATTATCGCAGGGGACTTTAATATTGACCTCTGCGAGCCTGAACACCCTACTGCTGTTAGCTTCCTCAACTGTATGAATTCCTGCTTCCTCATACCCTTAATCACTAGACCTACTAGAATCACTGATAGTACTGCCACGACTCTAGATCACATCTGGACCAACATAACCTCTCCGCTTACTTCAGGTATAATCACCGATAGCACTACAGACCATTACCCCACATTTCTCTTAACTAACATTAACAAACCACCTCTAGAGTCAAGGGAGTTAAGCTTTAGGCTGCACAATGAAACTGCTATAGACAATTTTATAACTGCTGCTGATAATGTCAACTGGGAGTCCGAGTTAGGTAACATAGGGGACATCAACCTAGCAGTGCAATCTTTTCTTCAAAAAACTCTTAGCCTTTATAACACCCACTGTCCTATGCTTACAAAACAAGTCACAACCAAAAGGCTTAACAATCCTTGGCTTACAAAGGGAATACTTAAATCCATTAATAAAAAACATGACCTTGAGAAGAAGTATAGGTTAGGAACCGTCTCCAAAGAATTTTCAAAGAATTACTCGTTATTGCTATCTAAAATAATTAGACGAGCCAAAACTAAATACTACGAAGATAAATTTACCCAAATAAAGAGCAACATTAAAAAAACTTGGAGCACAATTTCACAAATATTGGGATCAAAGAAGATTTTAAATAACAAACCAACACTCCTGTCCAATAACGATGGTCAGCTTTCAGCCTCTGATTCTGCTATTGAGTTCAATAGGTTCTTCTCTTCCATTGGGTCATCCCTTGCAAATGATATTCCATCTTCCAGTACTGATGTTAAGGACTATCTTACAGGTAACTATCCACAGTCTCTGTACCTAAAGCCTACTAATTCCACTGACGTCAATGAGATAATCCTTTCCCTTAAAACCAAGTCTAGTGCCCTTGAGGAGATACCAACTTTAATTTACAAAAAAGCCTCCAGATCTTTAGCCCCTGCTATTGCATTGCTCTTCAACAAGTCACTTGAACTCCAAACCTTTCCAGATATTCTAAAAAAAGCGAGAGTAACCCCTGTCCACAAATGTGGTGATCTCACAGATGTTAACAACTACAGACCTATATCAATCCTGCCTAACTTGTCAAAAATATTTGAAAAACTAATCTACAAGCAGCTTTACTCTTATCTAGCCAAACACAATATACTTAGCTCTTGTCAATATGGCTTCAGACCCAAAAAAAGCACTAACGATGCACTTATTAGTATGATTAACTTGATTCATGCAGCTCTTGATAAAAATGAGTTCCCTGTTGGGTTATTTGTGGACCTGCGTAAGGCTTTTGACACTGTCAACCACCAAAACCTTCTTCTTAAATTACATCATTATGGAGTCAGAGGACACTCCCTGCAATACCTCAAATCTTACCTTACTGACAGGCTCCAGTATGTTTCTGTGAATAATTCAATTTCTCCCACCCTACCCATCAACATTGGTGTTCCTCAGGGCAGCATACTTGGCCCTCTCCTCTTTCTCATCTACATTAATGACCTTCCAAATGCCTCCCAACACCTCAAACCAATTCTATTTGCTGACGACACAACCTTCATTTACTCCAGTCCTGACCCCCTTGCTCTAAATGCCACAGTAAATACTGAGCTAAATAAAGTCCATCTTTGGCTAACTGCCAACAAACTCACCCTTAACATTGACAAAACTTTCTATATTCTGTTTGGCAATAAATCCTCTAATCAAATAAATCTCAAAATAAACAATACCCAAATTTGTAACAAATTAGATGGCAAATTCCTTGGCGTTCTCATTGACCACAAGCTGAATTTCCAGGGACACATTCTAAATATATCAAAAAAAGTTTCAAAAACTGTTGGCATTCTTTCTAAGATCAGATATTATGTACCCCGCCCTGCCCTGGTGACTCTCTATTACTCCCTCATCTATCCATATCTCAACTATGGTATTTGTGCTTGGGGTTCTACTACCCAAAATCATTTACGTCCTCTAATTACTCAACACAAAGCTGCTATTAGGACAATATCCAACTCTGGCCCCAGACATCACTCGGTACCCCTACTCAAATCTCTGAATATGTTAGATATTAAGTCACTGCACATTCTCTCATGTGTATTATACATATATAAAACGCTGAACTGTAATGCCAATCCTGACCTCAAAAGCTTCATTGAAGGTTGTAACAGAACCCATGAGCACCACACCAGAAATAAATACAGTTTTGATATTCCAAGAGTACGACTTAATCAAACTAGAAATGCTCTACAAATCAAGGGACCCAGAACGTGGAATGACCTTCCCAATCATGTTAAAGACTGTACCTCTCTCAACCAGTTTAAGATAAAAATGAAGCATTACCTAATAAATTCCCTGTAACCTACCTTACTCCTCTATTGTCAACCCATGTCTGTATTTTTTAAACAACGCTGTTTGTCGACCTAATTGTATTTGTGCTGCTTTTTCAGCCATGTTCCCCCCTTTTTTATCCCTATTTTTTTGTTCTCTACACATTTTATTCTTTATACTCAATTAGTATTAAGCTTTAGTCATTTAAGTTTTTCATGCCCGAAACGCTTTGCGTAATAGTGGCTTTAGGCATTGTATGTACTAGCCCTATCTATAAATCAATCATTCTTTGTAAAATTCCTTGTATGTATGTACCTTACCTAAATAAACATTTTATTTTATTATATTTTATTTTTTATTTTATAAAAGGAAATGCGCCCAACCAGTTCTGTCCCATTCAGAGGTTGAACCCAGGATTCTCAATAGGGAGCTGAGAATGTAGACATCTGTACTTCAGGTTCTCACCTATGAAATGTTGCATTTCCAGCTGGCTAGAGATGCTTTGGCATATTTAAAATATTGTAATTATTATAATTGCCAAATAGACATTATGTCCTCGAATTATAATGGCAACTTGTCATTCTATAGCAAATACAAAATATCCAACAGCATCAGGTAAGGTACATACTTGATCTTCTTGTATGTTTGGTAAGGTACATACTTGATCTTGTATGTTTTGTAGTAGAAGTAGGCAGCAATAGATGTCACAACTGCATTGCCTGCAAACAGCTGATAGCCTGAAAATTACAAAATGATGTATTTTGAACACAATAATAAAGGTCACAATGCTGCAAACACTAGGTACCTAAACTAGCAGGGTATGTCCGACCCAGTTCCATCACTGCACTTAACAATGACCCAAACTATATACAGGCATACCTCAGTTTAAGAGTTTAATTGGTTCCTGGAGACGCCTCGTATTCCGAAAACTCGTATTCTGAAGCTAATTTCCCCATAAGAAATAATGGGAAATGAATTAATCCGTTCCTGACTACCCCAAAAACCCCATATCAAACTAAATTTTTATACCTAATTCATCTAAATAAACCTACAAAACTATGTTCAAGTTATTACTTACCTTGCTCTTGAATGCTGTAGGCGTATGGAAGATGGGGAGGAGGAGAGGAGTTACTGTTTGGAAGGGGCGTCCCTTTCCATTATCACATCAGGCAGTGAGGACTTCACTGGTATGCACACACTGGCACATTTTGCCAGCATACCACTAGAACTTGCTTGTCTTACTAAGAATTTCTCTAAAGACACTTGTTTTTCCCTACATTTTAACACTTGTCTGTAGTAAGACATCACATTATCATTTAAAAGGCCAATGCAACGGCCTGCTACAGCTTTATCTGGGTGAGTTTTTTCAACAAAACTTTGCAGTTCTTCCCATACTTCACACATTTTCTTAATCAAGGAGGGACATCCTCTACTGCCTCTACTCACAGCTATTTTCTTAGGTTGAACCTTATCAATGGCTTTCTTGAGACCCATGGTGAGATATATAATAACATATTGTATAGTCAAATGACCAAAATCCAACAAAACACTGAAAATCCAGGTGAAGAATTGATGTGGGATAGTCACTGGACGCGAGACAATGGTAAACTGAGGGGCGGAGGGGCGACGATCGCCGATCCACCACGCGCTAGGTCGGCCTGTACGCGTATCAACAAACTCGCGTCCCGAGGTAACCCTCGCGTTCCGAGACATAATTTTCGAGGAAATCCTGCTCGTCTTCCGAAAAACTCGCATACAGGGACACTCGCATTCCGAGGTACCACTGTACGCACAAATGGGTATAACATTACATATAAATTACTCTTAACTTACGAATGAATATAGTGCTATCTAGAAAATACACAAAACTGCAATAACAAAATTTTATAGATTCTACACTGTATTGTATTATTCACAAGCAAATAAAATACATTCTTTATAGTCATTTAGGGAGTAGGGTCTAAGACCTGGAAAAAGTTTAATATGTATATCATCACTACAGTTGAAACCAATATACTGTATCCTAATCAAACAACACAAAACTTGATAAAATTTTGCATTTTGTATATACTGAACACAAGTACTGTATATATAAAAAGTATATATTTGTGTCACCATCACGGAAATTTTATTATTGTCACAATTTTGTATTGAACAACCTGCATAGGGTTCTAGTTCTTCTACTCTCCCAAGCCCAGCTCAGTTTCTGCATTTATGGCCCCATGGTCAACGTTCCCCAGACATTGAGTAAGGTTTTGAAAAGGGTCCCAAGAGTAGTCATACGATGTCATTCCTCCTCTTTTAAGCAAACATAACATGTTTTATATAGTATATTATGAACAATGTGTAATACCCCGCACTTGGATTATTATATGCAAGCATAGAGATCTTATCTTCAGAAAGATATACAGTAGCTGCTTTGGAGAAAGGTCAACACAGCAATAAAAAAAATTCCAGAACTAATTCGTCTCTCATTCAAGGAACAGGTCCGTAGAATTACCCAAAGTCACCACAAGCTTCCCAAAGCCACCACAAGCTACCCAAAGCCACCACAAGCCATCCAAAGCCACCACAAGCTTCCCAAAGCCACCACAAGCTTCCCAAAGCCACCCCAAGCAACCCAGAGCCACCACAAGCTACCCAAAGCCACCACAAGCAACCCAAAGCCACCAGAAGCTACCCAAAGCCACCAGAAGCTACCCAAAGCCACCACAAGCTATCCAAAGCCACCACAAGTTTCCCAAAGCCACCACAAGCTATCCAAAGCCACCACAAGCTATCCAAAGCCACCACAAGCTTCCCAAAGCCACCACAAGAGGTCATAGATATAAACTAGCTAAACACAGATGCCGAAGAAATATAAGAAAATTCACTTTCGCAAACAGAGTGGTAGACGGTTGGAACAAGTTAGGGAAGAAGGTGGTGGAGGCCAAGACCGTCAGTAGTTTCAAAGCGTTATATGACAAAGAGTGCTGGGAAGACGGGACACCAGGAGCGTAGCTCTCATCCTGTAACTACACTAAAGTAATTACACTTAGGTAATTACAAGATACCCAAAGCCACAAGCTACCCAAAGCCACCACAAGCAACCCAGAGCCACCGAAAGCCTGCTAGTACTATGTAAGTAATAAAGAAATATGGTATATTTACTCACTATAATGCTGGTACTGAATGCAGACATTATCAAAACTATTTTTACTCTTTTACTATTTTTACTTTACTCTAATTTCATAACAAAATTAGAAGTAAACGTGGGTGGGTGTTAGTGGATTTACATGAATGTAAAAATACCAATCTTATGTAATCTCACCAACCCATTGTACCTTCTGGTGAAAAAATTATTATTATTATTATTATTATTATTATTATTATTATTATTATTAATAATAAATAAAATAAAATAAAATAAAATGTTTATTTAGGTAAGGTACATACATACAAGGGATTTTACAAAGAATGATTGATTTATAGATAATAGATAGGGCTACTACATACAATGCCTAAAGCCAACTATTATGCAAAGCGTTTCGGGCATGAAAAACTTAAATGACTAAAGCTTAATACTAATTGAGTATAAAGAATAAAATGTGTAGAGAACAAAAAAATAGGGATAAAAAGGGGGGACATGGCTGAAAAAGCAGCACAAATACAATTAGGTCGACAAACAGCGTTGTTTAAAAATACAGACATGGGTTGACAATAGAGGAGTAAGGTAGGTTACAGGGAATTTATTAGGTAATGCTTCATTTTTATCTTAAACTGGTTGAGAGAGGTACAGTCTTTAACATGATTGGGAAGGTCATTCCACGTTCTGGGTCCCTTGATTTGTAGAGCATTTCTAGTTTGATTAAGTCGTACTCTTGGAATATCAAAACTGTATTTATTTCTGGTGTGGTGCTCATGGGTTCTGTTACAACCTTCAATGAAGCTTTTGAGTTCAGGATTGGCATTACAGTTCAGCGTTTTATATATGTATAATACACATGAGAGAATGTGCAGTGACTTAATATCTAACATATTCAGAGATTTGAGTAGGGGTACCGAGTGATGTCTGGGGCCAGAGTTGGATATTGTCCTAATAGCAGCTTTGTGTTGAGTAATTAGAGGACGTAAATGATTTTGGGTAGTAGAACCCCAAGCACAAATACCATAGTTGAGATATGGATAGATGAGGGAGTAATAGAGAGTCACCAGGGCAGGTCGGGGTACATAATATCTGATCTTAGAAAGAATGCCAACAGTTTTTGATTTTTTTTTTTTTTATATATTTAGAATGTGTCCCTGGAAATTTAGCTTGTGGTCAATGAGAACGCCAAGGAACTTAGTTTAGTTTAGTTTTAGTTCATTTATTATGCACCCATACCCATCTTGTGGGCGGTAGTGGAAAGGGTTACAGAGGCACATAATGGGCTCAGGGACTGAACCCCACAATTCATTTAGCTAAGCAAGTTACAATCTTGATGAGCTAGTTACAAAATTCAATATAAGTCGTCACATCAACAATGGGTTCGAGATCGACCTCAAATACAGGTTCTAAATTAAGCAACTGACATATGTGGAGAGCTAGTGTCACAATTTATATGTTTGTCCTGCACACCGAATTGACACCAGTAATTCCATCTATCATCATGCCAAGGAACTTGCCATCTAATTTGTTACAAATTTGAGTATTGTTTATTTTAAGATTTATTTGATTAGAGGAGTCATTGCCAAACAGAATATAGAAAGTTTTGTCAATGTTAAGGGTGAGTTTGTTGGCAGTTAGCCAAAGATGGACTTTATTTAGCTCAGTATTTACTGTGGCATTTAGAGCAAGGGGGTCAGGGCTGGAGTAAATGAAGGTTGTGTCGTCAGCAAATAGAATTGGTTTGAGGTGTTGGGAGGCATTTGGAAGGTCATTAATGTAGATGAGAAAGAGGAGAGGGCCAAGTATGCTGCCCTGAGGAACACCAATGTTGATGGGTAGAGTGGGAAAAATTGAATTATTCACAGAAACATACTGGAGCCTGTCAGTAAGGTAAGATTTGAGGTAATGCAGGGAGTGTCCTCTGACTCCATAATGATGTAATTTAAGAAGAAGGTTTTGGTGGTTGACAGTGTCAAAAGCCTTACTCAGGTCCACAAATAACCCAACAGGGAACTCATTTTTATCAAGAGCTGCATGAACCAAGTTAATCATACTAATAAGTGCATCGTTAGTGCTTTTTTTGGGTCTGAAGCCATATTGACAAGAGCTAAGTATATTGTGTTTGGCTAGATAAGAGTAAAGCTGCTTGTAGATTAGTTTTTCAAATATTTTTGACAAGTTAGGCAGGATTGATATAGGTCTGTAGTTGTTAACATCTGTGAGATCACCACATTTGTGGACAGGGGTTACTCTCGCTTTCTTTAGAATATCTGGAAAGGTTTGGAGTTCAAGTGACTTGTTGAAGAGCAATGCAATAGCAGGGGCTAAAGATCTGGAGGCTTTTTTGTAAATTAAAGTTGGTATCTCATCAAGGGCACTAGGCTTGGTTTTAAGGGAAAGGATTATCTCATTGACGTCAGTGGAATTAGTAGGCTTTAGGTACAGCGACTGTGGATAGTTACCTGTAAGATAGTCCTTAACCTCAGTACTGGAAGATGGAATATCATTTGCAAGGGATGCAAATATGTCAACAACTTACTTCAGTTAAAAAAAATCAGTAGAAAAAATTCCTCAGGAACAATGTTAGTACCTTCGACAAGCCGCAGGCTTCCAGTCTCCGTCGAGGCCACTAGGGAGTATTAGGTCTATGGTAAATCCTGGTAATATACTTAACAAATAAGAGTCCAGGACCACGGTACTCCTCCAGAGGCTTCCACTTTTTCTCAACTTGGTCCAGTCTTCCAAACGCCGCACAACATTAACCTCCCTAGGAGCCTCCTAAATTATTTACATTTGTATTTGTCTTTAAAATAAAGAGTGATTACATATATTTATAACTTACATTTTTTATTACAAGGAAAGACGTAGTAATTTAACTTAGATGTTTGTTTACCAATACGGCCGCACATTGTTGGAACTCCTCCAGCGGGGCTGCACCTTCTCGTACTTTGTTTACTCTCCAAAACGGCGCAAAATATTCAGATTTGGCGGCTCTTCTCAACTATTTAAATATTTGTAACACAAACTATATAGTGCTTATGTATTTACCAAGAGTATTTGGTAATACATAAAGTTTTATATTTGTTTACAAATATAAAAGAGAAATTGAAAGTTAAAGATGATAATGTTGCTTGACTAAATTTAATCCAAGTAGGATATAAGTTTTAGGTGCGAGAGCGCGACTCACTGTAAGATAAGTGAGAACGAAGAGTCGTGCTTTAGCTCATGTCCTCCTCCTCTCCCTTCACCCGTCTAGTTATGGACACACAGAAGAACTAAGTGGTGGGTCGTGGCTGCCAGACCATCAATGGTCCCGTCAAAATATCAAAATTCACCGATGACGCCACTGCATATGAAGTCAGTCCCGATGGAGAGGTTTTAACAGTCTACCTACTTCACCCCCCTATACGCACTGAGCGCCCATCCCTGAAGGGCTTGGAGAAGATTGCCCTGAAGGGTCACAATTAGCTGTATGCTGTGGCAAACCTTGAGATGTGCTCCATGTTTGTAGACACCGGCACGACAGCCAATTTCATAGAAGACAGTGATGCAAGAATGCTTGGCTTGGATAAGAAAGTAACCGCCAGAGAGTATTGTAAACTCGGCTTATTTAACGAAGACAGAAACCTTACTCACGGCATTGTCGAAAATGTAGAAATTTACCTAGAAAACGGCATGGAGTTGCTTACAGAAGTCAAAATTTACCCACCAGAAATGGATAATTACTTCGGCCCACACCTGATCCCCAGGCTTTTCTTCAGTTTCCCTCTCATGGTTGAGTACCAAGTAATACAGCAGTTTAAACGGGATAATTCTGATCTCTATTTCAAGAACCTCCCAAAGTCTCAAAATAATGGGTCTGGGTTGTATAATTTCAGAGAATCTTGCCTAAGGATTCCTCTGCCAGATTCATCACAACCTGACAATTGCACAGACAAAATACACGTCGATACGGGGACTGAACAAACGTACGTCTCAAGCCTATACTTAAAGAAACTTGGTCTAGAGAAATGCCCTCCCAAAAACCTCCGGATACACATGGAAGGCAGCGTGTATCTGGAGGATGACTTAATTATCCATCCAAACCCAGAGGACACGTATCCTTTTGTTATAGGCACGAACATCTTGGCGAAATACAAGTGTGTCCTAGACGCATCCTCATCATATTTGTTCTTTAACGTTGACAGTAAAACCTACAGGACCCAGCTATAGTGATGAGGGGATCATAGATCGTGACATAGTGATTATAAATACCTGTCTTATGTAATCTCACCAATCCATTGTACCATTTGCAAAAATATTATTATTATTATTATTATTATTATTATTATTATTATTATTATTATTATTATTATTATTATTATTATTATTATTATTATTATTATTATTATTATGACCTCCAGAAGCTTAACTGAACTTTAATAGTGGTTTTTATTTTTGCATGGCTGTACCTGTAATTACCTGTGTAAAAAAATAAAAAGTGTGTGTGTGTGTGTAATTACCTAAGTGTAGTCACAGGATGAGAGCTACGCTCGTGATGTCTCGTCTTCTCAGTATACTCTTTGTTATATTACGCTTTGAAACTACTGATGGTTTTTGCCTCCACCACCTTCTCCCCTAACTTGTTTACATCGTCTACCACTCTGTTTACAAATGTGAATTTTCTTATATTTCTCCAACAGTTTCGTTTCGTTAGTTTCATCTATGATCTTTTGTTCTTGAAGTTCCAGGTCTCAGGAATTCTTCCCTATCAATTTTATCGATTCCTGTTACTATTTTGTACGTAGTGATCATATCGCCTCTTTTTATTATATCTTCAAGTTTTTGCATATTTAATGCCCTCTAACCTCTCATCGTAGCTCTTGCCCTTCAGTTCTGGGAGCCAATTAGTGGCATGTCTTTGCACTTTTTCCAGTTTGTTGATGTGCTTCTTAAGATATGGGCACCACACAACCGCTGCATATTCTAGCTTTGGCCTAACAAAAGCCGTGAACAATTTCTTTAGTATTTCTCCATCCATGTATTTAAAAACAATTCTGAAGTTAGAAAGTGTAACATAGGCTCCTTGCACAGTGTTCTTAAAATGTTTCTCAGGTGACAGTTTTCTATCTAGAACCACCCCTAGATCTCATTCTTTGTCAGAATTCTTTAAAGATTTCTCACATAATTTATAGGTTGTGTGAAATCTAAGTTCATCTATTCCACATTCCATAACATGGCATTTATTCACATTAAATTCCATTTGAAAAGTGGTGCTCCATATACTTATTTTGTCCAAGTCTTCTTGAAGGGCATGACAATCATCTAGATTTCTTATCTTCCCTATTATCTTAGCATCATCAGCAAACATGTTTATATATTTCTGTATTTCATCTGGTAGATCGTTTATGTAGACAATGGACATTGCAAGTGCAAGAACTGAACCCTGCGGTACTCACTTGTGACATTCCTGCAATCCGATACATTGGCGCTGATTACTGCCCTTAGTTTTCTATCAGTTAGAAAATTGTACATTTTATTTTATTTTATTTTATTTATATATATACAAGAAGGTACATTGGGTTTGTGAGAATACATTGAATAGTACAGTATTAACAATCTTGTAAAGCCGCTAGTACGCGCAGCGTTTCGGGCAAGTCCTTAATCTAACAGAAAACACCATACAGCAGATTAACAGCACATATAAGAAGACAGCAATGATCACAATGATAAAGATGTTCAGATTGGGTACATAAAGATTGGGAGACTGGGTAGCGATACAGATTGTAACGGGGGGGGGGGGTGAATTGGAATAACTGGTAAGTAGGAAGTGAGTATAGGAGAGGCAGAAGAGGTAGAAGGGTAGATAGGTAGAAGAGTAGAAAAGTAGATAGTAGAGGTAGAAGAGTAGATAGTAGAAGTAGAAATGCTGCCAGTAGAAATTGCTGCCACCATCCATTCTAGACCATAACATACAAGATAAGGAATGGAACTTGTCTGTATCAAATTATACTCAATATACTCAAAGATGTTATCACGAGGTCATTATTAGTATGTTCCATCTTTATCATGTACTCATTAAAATCATGAAACCAGTAACCGCTGAGGTTTTCTCATCTCACTCAAAAACTCTAGGGAACAAAGTTAAAGACAATTTAAATAATAAATTCAATTATATTTCACATGAAAAGTATCATAATTTAAGCACTTCAATTTGATGTTAAAGATTACTATGCAAAGTGAGTCATCATCCAAGAAATTCGAGAACCCTACAACGTGACTGCCCCTGACCCTCACACAACACTTGTAAACCCGACCAAGTCACCTTAATGCTCAACTCACCAAGTGTCGCCTATAGCTGGATAGAGGGGGGGGGTCTAGTTGACAGAGACTGTCCCGCCCCGCCGGCTGACAGCCTCCTCGGCTGTTCTTCTGTCTTATCCTCCTTCTGTTTCTTATGCTCCTTCTGCTCTCGAATCGATAGCTCTCCGAGTATATATTGGGAAACCTAGTAGCTAACTCCGCCCACAAGTAGATAGCCTCCGGCACTCTACCAAGCCACTCCTTAAACGTCGGCATGTTTGAAGGCTACCAGGCTACGATTATAAGATTAGCGGCAGCAAGGTGAAATTCGCATGATCTGACCTTAGGTCAACTTGAGGTCATTAACGCTTAGAGATGTGAGATCCAGGCCGCCAAGCTGGCGCCTCTCAAATCTCTGTCTGTGACTCATGAACTATACGTATATATTAAATAAAACTAAATCACACACCTATTGGTGTTACAAGATAAACAAGATTAATAGACACCATACAGCAGATTGGCAGCACATATAAGAAGACAGCAATGATCACAATGGTAAAGATGTTCAGATTAGGTACATAAAGGTTGGGAGACTGGGTAGCAATAGATACAGTGCAGTTTTAAAGCAAAAGGTAAAAAACTATGAAGATGAAATTAGGTACTTTTTAGTATTGTTTTTGAATGACGTAAAAGTTGGACAGCTTTTCAATTCAATAGGGAGTGAGTTCCATAGACTGGGTCCCTTTATTTGCATAGAGTGTTTACACAGATTAAGTTTAACTCTGGGGATATCAGAGAGATATTTATTTCTGGTGTGGTGATAATGGGTCCTACATTACATCTGTCCAGGAAGAGTTTCAGAGCAGGATTTGCGTTTAAGAACAGGGTTTTGTAAATGTAGTTGACACAAGAGAATTTGTGGAGTGAGATTATGTTTAGCATGTTTAGGGAGTTAAACAAGGGGGCTGAGTGTTGTCTGAAAGCAGAATTTGATATTATTCTGATAGCAGATTTTTGCTGGGTGATGATGGACTTGAGGTGGTTTGCAGTGGTTGAACCCCATGCACAGATACCATAGTTAAGATAGGGATAGATTAGTGCATAATATAGAGAGATGAGAGCAGAGTTAGGTACATAATATCTGATTTTGGAGAGTATACCAACTGTTTTAGAGACTTTCTTAGTTATGTGCTGTATGTGGGTACTGAAGTTGAGTCTCTTGTCTAGGAATAGGCCAAGAAACTTTCCATTATTTTTATTGCTAATGTTTACATTGTCTATCTGAAGCTGAATTGCATTTCTAGATTTGCTTCCAAATAAGATGTAGTAGGTCTTTTCTATGTTAAGTGTTAGTTTGTTGGTTGACATCCATAAGTGGACTTTTTTTAGTTCATTATTAATAACATTATTTAGTGAATGTGGGTTGGGGTTAGAGTAGATGAGGGTAGTATCATCAGCAAACAAAATAGGTTTCAGAATGTTAGAGACATTAGGCAGATCATTGATGTATATAAGAAATAGAAGAGGTCCCAAGATGCTGCCCTGTGGCACTCCAACGGTTATTGGTAGAGTGGGTGAGGTTATATTATTGATGACTACACATTGGTGTCTATCACTAAGATAGGATTGGATATCATCCGTGTTACATCCGTGTTAGAAGCTTACCTGTCACCCCTCCAATATGTTCCGTTTCCAGAGCAACCTCTTATGTGGAACTCTGTCGAATTGTCTCTGAATTCACGTATCTTTTCGCGAATGGTGTGCGAATAATTTTGTTGACACAGTTTACATTTAGTCAAGTCTACATCGGCAGATAATGAGAATTCCCAGAGATACTTGTTACAAGTATCTCTGGGAATTCTCATTATCTGGCGATGTAGACCTGACCAAATGTAACTGTGTCAACAAATTATTCGCACACCCTCCGTCACTATGTGATGGAGTGCGAAAAGATACGTGAATTCAGAGACAATTCTATAACCAATGTACCAACGATGTGTCAATATTTTATTCAAAATGATCTGCTACCAGAAATTTTAGCCAAATATCCCCAGTTTGCTAACTGTAGGTAGTAACTAAAAGGGATTGTAACCTATCCATCGCTGTCTACTGGATGGGGGGCGGTGTGCAGGACAAACATATCAATTGTGACACTAGCTCTCCACATATGTCAGTTGCTTAATTCAGAAACTGTACTTGTGGTCGATCTCGAACCCATTGTTGATGTGACGACTTATACTGAATTTTGTAACTAGTTCATCAAGATTGTAACTTGTTTAGCTAAATAAATTGTGGGGTTCAGTCCCTGAGCCCATTATGTGCCTCTGTAACCCTTTCCACTACCGCCCACGAGATGGGCATGGGGTGCATAATAAATGAACTAAATTAAACTAACTGTCGAAAGCTTTTTAGGTCGAGATAGATGCAGTCAACCCAACCATCTCTTTTCTGTAATATCTCTGTGGCTCGATCATAGAAACAGTAAATTCGATACACAGGATCTTCCAGATCGAAAACCATACTGTCTGTCTGATATTATATTATTTTTCTCCAGGTGTTCTACCCATTTACTTTTAATTATTTTTCAAATATTTTGATTATTACACTTGTCAATGATACCGGTCTATAATTAAGGGGTCTTCCCTGCTTCCACTTTTGTAGATTGGAACTAGTTAGCCTTTTGCCAGACATCAGCTACAACTCCTGTAAACAGGGATGCCCCTCATCTCACTCAAAAGATGAGTGAGATGAGGGGCAAAAAAAAAAATCAGCTGAAGTGGAATGCTGAGCTCAGGTGCACATTCCTCAGAACCCATGGTGAAACTCCATCTAAACCCTCTGCTTTGTTCTACTTATTTCCTTGAGAATTTTTTCCACTTTGTCTCTAGACACCTCTATGTGCTCTATGTTGTTTCCGTTTTCTGGAATTCTTATTGTGTCTGGTTCCCTGAAAATTTGATTTTGTACAAAC
>WNGS01158514.1:0-17581 GCA_020271785.1 Procambarus virginalis
ATCTCGTAAGTGAAACGCAACACAGAATTCCGCTCAAATGCCTCCTTCAGCTCCTGCAGATGTCTGACATCAGGTACCTGTGTAAAATTGTCGTCAACATACCTGCAGTATATGGCAGGTTTCAAGTTCAAGTTCGACATGTTCTACCCTACCCTGTAATACATAGAGTTTTATAGTCAGATAATCGCCCAGCTTTTGCTACTGTAGAGGCGCTTGTGTACAAGAGGAAGGGAAGCAGAACTTATTCTTGAGGAGGACTGCTTTAAATATCAAGGTGTTTGAGGTACCTGAAGACATAATGTGTCATCACTTCCCTTATACCCGAGTCTTTAGCGCCAGACTTTCGAAGACTTTCGAAGACTTTCGGCGCCGTAGAGAGGGGCAGGGGCCTGCTGCACGGGTAACATCTTCACATGGAGGATGACTATAAGTCACTGGGAGTAACCCTTCACTTAAACAATAATGCCCTACATATAATCAACCTATATGTGCCACAGAGTAAACTTGACCTTGACACTGCCTGAATTTGTTAATGAAGAACCTACCCTGCTGGTGGGTGACGTTAATGCCAGACACCCACACTTTGGTGCCAACTGTCATCAGCCCAATGTCAATGGACGGAAACTGTCACTCTATGTCAGGAGAAGTGAACACCTCAGGGTGATGGACAGCCAACTCACCTCAGAGGAGGGAGAGTGGACTATGCTCTCCTGCTGAATGCACAGGACACGGATGCCAGTACACACCTTGTGCACAGTTTATGTAGTGACCACTGGGCACTGATTACCACCGTCGACATGAGCAAGAGAAGGAAAGAGACAAATAAAAGAAAAAGGTTATCACTCGGACCAGATATGAGGCCGCACTTCATAAACAGGATGAGTGACTGGTTCACGGAATACCAAATCCCAGAAGTCATAGAAATATTTGTTGATGACTTTAATAACCAAATTGAGCACTGTCTCAGAGTTCCGTGCCATACACCTGGGCGAAGTTACCCTCAGAGGAAGAAAATAAAATGGTATGAGAACGATTACATAAAGATGCTTAATGCAAATGTAAGGAGCAAGAGTAGAGAGTACCGGAGACATCCCACTGAGAGTAACCAAGAGTTGTTTAAAACTGTGTGTCAAGTAGCCAGGGAAGAGAAGATTAAAGAGCGGAGAAAGACAATGGCTTGAGATCACTAGCTCTATTGGACGGGAAACATCTGCAAGACAAGTGTGGGCCAAGATACAGGTAGCTAAGGGGGGCAGAACCCGGCCTGCGGCTCACAAAGACCCCCAGGGTAAGGTAAAATGTCCAAGCAGCTGGCAAGCAGGGACGGAAGAATGGGGCGAGGATGCAGAAATCTTGAGCGAGGAACTGGAGACGAGGTGAAGAAGGGAGATGAAAGATCAGCGGCCCAGCCACCGTGAGTAAGAGTTGCAGCTGATGCTGTGGTTGGGTTGTTGAGTGAAGTGTTCATTGTTGCTCGCTGGTGTGTCGTGCAGGAGGCCGGGCTTCTCGTCGTGGTGTTCTTTAAAGCAGCTGGCAGTTGAGGGTTGATTATAGATGTTGATGTTAAATCATTTCGTTAGTGGTCTTCTTTTTGTTGACGATTGCAGCAAACTCTGATCTTTGGTCTTCTTCTTGGACTTGTCGGTCTTGGTCTTGGTGGTCTGACTTGGTGCTGGCTTTGTGGTGCTGTCGTTAGAGGTTGTTGGTGCAGTGTCGTGAAGGAAATCGGCAGCTGAGTAGTGACACTACCGTGAAGGAGATGATGTTACAACAGACACGTCTTCATCCGATTCATCAGATGAGTGAAGACACAGCGAAGGTAGTGTTCTTGAAGGTTGAGCAGCAGCAGTAGGTACGGCACCAGAAGGGACTTTATAGTATAGACCCTCTACAGGGTCATACCAAAGGTTAATTGCAGCTGAATTCACCACTGGAACAGGTGAAGGGTCAGCAACAGCCAGACAAACGGGTGGAGCAGGAGCTGACAGTAAGTCTGAAAGCGTGGCCGCGTTCACAGTGATGTCACGGTTAGTAACTGGAACTGTAGTAGAAGTGGGGGTCTCAGGAGGCAGTCTTGCGAGTTGAAGGTACTAGAACAGGAACTGAAGTCTGCATTGTCTGCAAACAGCAAAGTATTTCTGACGTGCAGATAGTATAGTGGTGATGAGCTGAGCAGAGGCTACACTTCTGAATATGCTGGTAACATTTGCTGGTGGAGTGGGTGTACTGGTAGCACCGGAGGCGCTGGTTGACGATGTGGAAACGTTCCATCTTCACTCGGAATGGAGGAATGTGGATACCGAAGCTGTAAACACCATTTCTGGTAGCTAGAGTAGCCGAAGCTACGGTCTCGAAGGTCAGCTTCAGGGAGCGATTTCTGTTGGAGAAGTGAGCTTCGTGAAGCCCTAAGTCCGGGTTCGATTCCTTGAAGTCGTGCATGAATGCTCTATCATCTGCTTCATCTTGTTCCACGATGCATTAGCTGAGATCATGAATAACAACAGAGTGTGCAGCCAGGTACTGGCGGGGGAAGTTGAGACGAAGGTGTTGGTGGGAGAAATTGGCGCTGAAAAACAAAAGTTTGTCGACTTCCTCCTCACTATAAAAGAAGAACAGGATGTCCGAGCCTTCCTGTCTGATGTCGTTAGGTGTCACTCCTGCAATGTCTTTAAGGAGCTTCAGGAGGGATGTCATGGAGAATGGTTGCTCGTCAAGGGGCGTTCCCCGGATCTTGTAGCGTTTGTGGCGCATGGTGAACTTCCTGGTGGCCGATGGGTCTCTCTCAAAGACTACACGTCACTGGAGATGGCCTCCCGTCTCTACCCGGCATAAAACACCAAGTTAGGAGTGGGGTCTGACCATCTAGAGTGACGCAAGTCTTCTGCCAATTATTTACCCACCCTGCAGAGCTGGAGCAACGAGAACACGTCCGGCCGTGACGGTTGCAAGTTGCAGAGTCTGTCTGTGATCTGTGATGCTGTGATGACCCCAGGGTAAGGCTGAAGAACTAATTCACAAGTGGAGTGATGCAGCATCCTCCTCCTCCCTCCCTGCAGAAGTAAGCAGGGAACAGCTCCTGCGACATGATGACAGAAGAATTAGGATAACAAGAGCACTGTCTAGTGATGACGAATATGGGGAACCAATCACAGCCCAGGAAGTAAGGGGCGCTATGAAAAAGGGTAAAAGTACAGCACCTGGTGAAGATGGCGTCACCTACGACATACTCAATGCACTGTGTGAAGTGTCTGGGAATCCACTACTCCACCTGTTTAACAAGTCATTCCTAAGTGGAGTGCTTCCCACACAATGGAAACACGCAATAATTGTTCCCATACCGAAGCCCAAATGACCCTGGTCATTTGGGCTTCGGTATCATCAGTCTCGTGTCATGCACTTGCAGGATGCTTGAAAGGATCATCCTACACCGACTGTTGCACAAAATAGGCAGGTTAGGGTAGGGGGTCAATGGATTTGTTAAAAGACGGAGCACAGCAAATTGTATAATTAATTACTTGGCTAATGACACGGCTAGGTACTCTGAATTTGTTGACATCAAAGGAGCCTTCGAAAAAGCACAGGGGATTGCGATCCTGGACGAGCTTGCATGCATGGGTGTCAAGGGGAGACTCATGAAATGGGTTGAAGACTACCTCACAGGAAGGAAAGCCAAGGTTTGCTTCAATGGAGCAGTCTCCAGAACAATGAATATGGAACTCGGGACCCCCCAAGGCGGAGTCTTAAGCCCTACACTATTCAATGTACTTATGAACGCCATTACAAATATTGATTTTCCGGAAGGAACACAACAAGTTGGATATGCAGATGATGTCCTAATACAAGCTCCCACCTTGGGGAAAATTAAACATTCCATTGAACTCCTTGGAAGGAAATGTATTGAGCTCGGTTTCACTCTCTCCACAAACAAGACGAAGGCATACTCCCATCACAAGCGGAGAGCAAATGAAGAACTACAACTTAATGGTGTAACACTTGAATGGGTTGACCACTATCGGTACCTTGGCATCACTGTCGGCTCTAACAAGGGGAAGAAAGAGGAGCTCAATCAACTCATAGGAACATCCAAAAGTCGACTCAGGGCGCTGAAAGCTATGACCTGGAATGGACATGGAGCCTCTATTGCCGTGCTTAAAATGATGTACACAGCCTATGTGCGCTCAGTCATAGACTATGCCGCACCAGTTCTGTGCACCTACTCCCAAAGCGATATGAAAAGGCTTGAAAGCATTCAAAATGAAGCCATGACAATCATTCTTGGAGTTCCAAGAACTGCCAAAACGTCTAATCTACGAGAGGAGTTGTCCCTCCCCAGTGTTAAAAGCAGAATTCAGGAGCTGAATGCTAAGCTTGCAATTAGGATAGCCAGAGATCCCCATTACAATGATATTGCTAAAAAAACTGAGCTCTGTGCTACTTTCAGGGGGAAACAGGAAAAGCAAAAAATGGCATCACAGATCAGTGTGCTACCTGGAAGAGCTTCACCTGCTTGAGCAAGCCCGTGAGCTCCTGCCTGTAGAGAGGTTACCTCCCTGGGAGGATGACTCATGCAAGATTATCATCAATGAAATGGCAATGAAAAAATCCAACATGTTACCACAAGAAATGAGGCACAAGTATCTCGAGGAAATTAATAAAAAAGCCGGAGATGAACTAGATCAAATCTACACTGACGGGTCATCTAATCCTGTCAATGGCAGGGCTGGTGCAGCATACACGGTAATCAAGGATAATACTTTCCAAGCAGAAGTGAAGAAAAAGCACGTATTGAGAACTATGCTTCTTCAACGCAAGCAGAGCTAACTGCCATTGTTATTGCGTTAAGGTTTCAAGACCGGAACACTAATAATGCAGTGATTTGCACCGATTCAAAAGCAGCACTGCAAAGCCTAAGTAAAAATCAGGCAGAAAATCTTGCAATAGTCGCTGAAATTAAGAGAGCTGTGAGAGTACTTACCAATCAGGGAAGAGTCATTAAGTTTCTGTGGATCCCCTCCCATGTTGGGATATGTGGGAATGAACGAGCAGATGTGCTGGCTGCTGAAGGCGCTGAAGGAGACCATATTGAATACTTCATACCCAAGACTCTACTACAAATAACAGGTATTGTCAGGCAACATCACCGTGACAAGGTAACTGAGGAATGGAGGATAGAAGCACAAACCAGTGAATCTGTACGATGGTACAACATGGTTGCAGCTGGCAATCCCAATCATTATGGCCGAAGAGGAGGAGGACGCGAGAGAGAATCAGTAATAGCGAGAATCCGTCTTGGATACAGATATCCATGGAGATACTGAATGGAAACAACAGTTGATCAGCGAAGTTGCAGAATCTGTGGTGAGAGTGACGGACACCGCCTTGACCACTATCTACGTGAATGTGAACACCTGAGAGACATTAGAAATTTAAACTCGCCCTTCGGGGCAAAATTTAAAAAAAATTTTTAGCTTCTCTCCCGTATCAACATCCCCAGGCTTTGCGCCCTGGAGAGGCCACTCCAGACTGACAACCAGAGTGCAACTCTAAAGTCTCCTGAGACTGATGGATGCCTACTACTACTACTACTTCTTCTACTACAACTACTACTACTACTTCTACTTCTACTACTACTAAGTGCCATGTTCGCTTCCAGAGGTCTAAATGTACACACAGTCACGGCTGACACTGCCAAATGCTCAACTAAGGTTGAAAATGACTGGTATTTTGATATAGTTGTGATCAAGATCATCTGCGATATGTAACAAATGGGATGACGGAATTATCTCTGACTGGTGTCAAAGGTAAGAGGCCTATATATAGATATCCTAACTATTAATGTTATCTATGATGACTGAGCCCATCCACAGTGAAGACATATAGAACACACGTCAACCCGTGGAGTTCACGGATTCACGTCCGCGAACCATGTAGGAACAGAAGGTAGAAAAACTGAGCATCAAAATGCTGTTTCCCAACACCTGTGTGCCCTCGTGTTAACAGAATTAGCCTCTACAGCAAGCCCAACTGAACGTAATAATTACGTCCAACCGACAGTCCGCTGTGAATTACGACCCCGCTCATTTTTGCCCACAATGTCCTTTCATATCACTGGTGAACCTGGAGGTAAAAAGTGCCCGCATGCAATTAGTAAACAAATCATCAAAGTCCACTGGCGGCAATAGTTCATTATTTTTTAATGGTGTTATAGACACGTGAAACCAATTACCAGAAGCACCGCGTGCTAATGAGGTGTAGTGTTTCAAGGACAATGTGAACCAGCGCCTCCATGGTAATTACTCCTCCGGTGGGCAGCCAGGTATAGGCGCAGCCTCGCCCAGCCAGTCATTGTGGCATTGTTATTTGAATACGCCAGGTGTGTGAGGCATATGTGTACCGGAGGTGGGCAGGCACGTGTGTACCGGAGGTGGGCAGGCACGTGTGTACCGGAGGAGGGCAGGCACGTGTGTACCGGAGGTGGGCAGGCACGTGTGTACCGGAGGAGGGCAGGCACGTGTGTACCGGAGGTGGGCAGGCACGTGTGTACCGGAGGAGGGCAGGCACGTGTGTACCGGAGGAGGGCAGGCACGTGTGTACCGGAGGTGGGCAGGCACGTGTGTACCGGAGGAGGGCAGGCACGTGTGTACCGGAGGTGGGCAGGCACGTGTGTACCGGAGGAGGGCAGGCACGTGTGTACCGGAGGAGGGCAGGCACGTGTGTACCAGAGGTGGGCAGGCACGTGTGTACCAGAGGTGGGCAGGCATGTGTGTACCAGAGGTGGGCTGGCATGTGTGTACCAGAGGTGGGCAGACACGTGTGTACCAGAGGTGGCCAGGCACGTGTGTACCAGAGGTGGCCAGGCACGTGTGTACCAGAGGTGGCCAGGCACGTGTGTACCAGAGGTAGGCAGAGGTGGCCAGGCACGTGGTACCAGCGGTGGGCAGGTACGGTGTACCAGAGGTGGGCAGGCACGTGTGTACCAGAGGTAGGCAGGCAGGTGTACCAGAGGTGGGAGGCACGCGTGCAGAGGGGCGGTAGTGCAGCAGAAGACAGAGTGACGGTAAAAGGTCAGAACAGTTCCGTCCCTCCTCCACCACCAACTTTCTGGACAGTACTGACACAGTCGAAGTTTTACCGCGTTTCTTGACAGTTTAGTGTAGCTGCACCCGGGACGAGTCGTAACGCTCCCTCAACTTGTACATTATGAACAACTTTACTGTCTCGTGCGGCCGTGGCCTCGCCCTGGGCCTCGCCCGGGGCCTCGCCGGGGCCTCGCCCGGGCTCGCCCGGGGCCTCGCCCGGGGCCTCGCCCGGGGCCTCGACCGGGGCCTCGCCGGGCCTCGCCGGGCCTCGCCGGGGCCCTCGCCGGGTCCTCGCCCGGGCGTGGGACCAAGAGTTGACGGACGGGAGAAGACCAAGTGGAGGTCTTAATTGCAGAGAGAAGCGAGCCTGTCCTCCTACAGCCTGTCCTCCTACAGCCTGTCCTCCTACAGCCTGTCCTCCTACAACCTGTCCTCCTACAGCCTGTCCTCCTACAGCCTGTCCTCCTACAGCCTGTCCTCCTACAGCCTGTCCTCCTACAGCCTGTCCTCCTACAGCCTGTCCTCCTACAGCCTGTCCTCCTACAGCCTGTCCTCCTACAGCCTGTCCTCCTACAGCCTGTCCTCCTACAGCCTGTCCTCCTACAGCCTGTCCTCCTACAGCCTGTCCTCCTACAGCCTGTCCTCCTACAGCCTGTCCTCCTACAGCCTGTCCTCCTACAGCCTGTCCTCCTACAGCCTGTCCTCCTACACCTGTCCTCCTACAGCCTGTCCTCCTACAGCTGTCCTCCTACACCTGTCCTCCTACAGCCTGTCCTCCTAGCCTGTCCTCCTACAGCCTGTCCTCCTACAGCCTGTCCTCCTACAGCCTGTCCTCCTACAGCCTGTCCTCCTACAGCCTGTCCTCCTACAGCCTGTCCTCCTACAGCCTGTCCTCCTACAGCCTGTCCTCCTACAGCCTGTCTCCTACAGCCTGTCCTCCTACAGCCTGTCCTCCTACAGCCTGTCCTCCTACAGCCTGTCCTCCTACAGCCTGTCCTCCTACAGCCTGTCCTCCTACAGCTGTCCTCCTACAGCCTGTCCTCCTACAGCCTGTCCTCCTACAGCCTGTCCTCCTACAGCCTGTCCTCCTACAGCCTGTCCTCCTACAGCCTGTCCTCCTACAGCCTGTCCTCCTACAGCCTGTCCTCCTACAGCCTGTCCTCCTACAGCCTGTCCTCCTACAACTGTCCTCCTACAGCCTGTCCTCCTACACCTGTCCTCCTACAGCCTGTCCTCCTACAGCCTGTCCTCCTACAGCCTGTCCTCCTACAGCCTGTCCTCCTACAGCCTGTCCTCCTACAGCCTGTCCTCCTACAGCCTGTCCTCCTACAGCCTGTCCTCCTACAGCCTGTCCTCCTACAGCCTGTCCTCCTACAGCCTGTCCTCCTACAGCCTGTCCTCCTACAGCCTGTCCTCCTACAGCCTGTCCTCCTACAGCCTGTCCTCCTACAGCCTGTCCTCCTACAGCCTGTCCTCCTACAGCCTGTCCTCCTACAGCCTGTCCTCCTACAGCCTGTCCTCCTACAGCCTGTCCTCCTACAGCCTGTCCTCCTACAGCCTGTCCTCCTACAGCCTGTCCTCCTACAGCCTGTCCTCCTACAGCCTGTCCTCCTACAGCCTGTCCTCCTACAGCCTGTCCTCCTACAGCCTGTCCTCCTACAGCCTGTCCTCCTACAGCCTGTCCTCCTACAGCCTGTCCTCCTACAGCCTGTCCTCCTACAGCCTGTCCTCCTACAGCCTGTCCTCCTACAGCCTGTCCTACAGCCTGTCCTCCTACAGCCTGTCCTCCTACAGCCTGTCCTCCTACAGCCTGTCCTCCTACAGCCTGTCCTCCTACAGCCTGTCCTCCTACAGCCTGTCCTCCTACAGCCTGTCCTCCTACAGCCTGTCCTCCTACAGCTGTCCTCCTACAGCCTGTCCTCCTACAGCCTGTCCTCCTACAGCCTGTCCTCCTACAGCCTGTCCTCCTACAGCCTGTCCTCCTACAGCCTGTCCTCCTACAGCCTGTCCTCCTACAGCCTGTCCTCCTACAGCCTGTCCTCCTACAGCCTGTCCTCCTACAGCCTGTCCTCCTACAGCCTGTCCTCCCCCCTCCTACAGCCTGTCCTCCTACAGCCTGTCCTCCTACAGCCTGTCCTCCTACAGCCTGTCCTCCTACAGCCTGTCCTCCTACAGCCTGTCCTCCTACAGCCTGTCCTCCTACACTGTCCTCCTACAGCCTGTCCTCCTACAGCCTGTCCTCCTACAGCCTGTCCTCCTACAGCCTGTCCTCCTACAGCCTGTCCTCCTACAACCTGTCCTCCTACAGCCTGTCCTCCTACAGCCTGTCCTCCTACAGCCTGTCCTCCTACAGCCTGTCCTCCTACAACCTGTCCTCCTACAGCCTGTCCTCCTACACCTGTCCTCCTACAGCCTGTCCTCCTACAGCCTGTCCTCCTACAGCCTGTCCTCCTACAACCTGTCCTCCTAAGCTGTCCTCCTACAGCCTGTCCTCCTACAGCCTGTCCTCCTACAGCCTGTCCTCCTACAGCCTGTCCTCCTACAACCTGTCCTCCTACAACCTGTCCTCCTACAGCTGTCCTCCTACAGCCTGTCCTCCTACAACCTGTCCTCCTACAACCTGTCCTCCTACAGCTGTCCTCCTACAGCCTGTCCTCCTACAACCTGTCCTCCTACACCTGTCCTCCTACAGCCTGTCCTCCTACAGCCTGTCCTCCTACTACAGCCTCCTCCTACAGCCTGTCCTCCTACAGCCTGTCCTCCTACAGCTGTCCTCCTACAGCCTGTCCTCCTACAGCCTGTCCTCCTACAGCCTGTCCTCCTACAGCTGTCCTCCTACAGCCTGTCCTCCTACAACCTGTCCTCCTACAGCCTGTCCTCCTACAACCTGTCCTCCTACAGCCTGTCCTACAGCTGTCCTCCTAGCCTGTCCTCCTACAGCCTGTCCTCCTACAGCCTGTCCTCCTACAGCCTGTCCTCCTACAGCCTGTCCTCCTACAGCCTGTCCTCCTACAGCCTGTCCTCCTACAACCTGTCCTCCTACAGCCTGTCCTCCTACAACCTGTCCTCCTACAGCCTGTCCTCCTACAACCTGTCCTCCTACAACTGTCCTCCTACAGCCTGTCCTCCTACAGCCTGTCCTCCTACAGCCTGTCCTCCTACAACCTGTCCTCCTACACCTGTCCTCCTACAGCCTGTCCTCCTACAGCCTGTCCTCCTACAGCCTGTCCTCCTACAGCCTGTCCTCCTACAGCCTGTCCTCCTACAACCTGTCCTCTACAACCTGTCCTCCTACAACCTGTCCTCCTACAGCCTGTCCTCCTACAGCCCTGTCCTCCTACAACCTGTCCTCCTACAGCCTGTCCTCCTACAGCTGTCCTCCTACAGCCTGTCCTCCTACAGCCTGTCCTCCTACAGCCTGTCCTCCTACAGCCTGTCCTCCTACAACTGTCCTCCTACAGCCTGTCCTCCTACACCTGTCCTCCTACAACCTGTCCTCCTACAGCCTGTCCTCCTACAGCCTGTCCTCCTACAGCCTGTCCTCCTACAACCTGTCCTCCTACAGCTGTCCTCCTACAGCCTGTCCTCCTACAACCTGTCCTCCTACAGCCTGTCCTCCTACAGCCTGTCCTCCTACAGCCTGTCCTCCTACAGCCTGTCCTCCTACAGCCTGTCCTCCTACAGCCTGTCCTCCTACAGCTGTCCTCCTACAGCCTGTCCTCCTACAGCCGTCCTCCTACAGCCTGTCCTCCTACAGCCTGTCCTCCTACACCTGTCCTCCTACAACTGTCCTCCTACAGCCTGTCCTCCTACAGCCTGTCCTCCTACAGCCTGTCCTCCTACAGCCTGTCCTCCTACACCTGTCCTCCTACAACCTGTCCTCCTACAGCCTGTCCTCCTACAGCCTGTCCTCCTACAGCCTGTCCTCCTACAGCCTGTCCTCCTACAACCTGTCCTCCTACAACCTGTCCTCCTACAGCCTGTCCTCCTACAACCTGTCCTCCTACAGCCTGTCCTCCTACAACCTGTCCTCCTACACCTGTCCTCCTACAACCTGTCCTCCTACAGCCTGTCCTCCTACACCTGTCCTCCTACACCTGTCCTCCTACACCTGTCCTCCTACAACCCCTCCCTAACCTACAACCCTACCTGTCCTCCTACAACCTGTCCTCCTACAGCCTGTCCTCCTACAACCTGTCCTCCTACAGCCTGTCCTCCTACAGCCTGTCCTCCTACAACCTGTCCTCCTACAGCCTGTCCTCCTACAGCCTGTCCTCCTACAGCCTGTCCTCCTACAACCTGTCCTCCTACACCTGTCCTCCTACAACCTGTCCTCCTACAGCCTGTCCTCCTACAGCCTGTCCTCCTACAGCCTGTCCTCCTACAACCTGTCCTCCTACAGCCTGTCCTCCTACAGCCTGTCCTCCTACAACCTGTCCTCCTACAGCCTGTCCTCCTACAACCTGTCCTCCTACAGCCTGTCCTCCTACAGCCTGTCCTCCTACAACCTGTCCTCCTACAACCTGTCCTCCTACACCTGTCCTCCTACAGCCTGTCCTCCTACAGCCTGTCCTCCTACAACTGTCCTCCTACAGCCTGTCCTCCTACAACCTGTCCTCCTACAACCTGTCCTCCTACAGCCTGTCCTCCTACAGCCTGTCCTCCTACAGCCTGTCCTCCTACAACCTGTCCTCCTACAACCTGTCCTCCTACAACCTGTCCTCCTACAACCTGTCCTCCTACAGCCTGTCCTCCTACAACCTGTCCTCCTACAACCTGTCCTCCTACAGCCTGTCCTCCTACAGCCTGTCCTCCTACAGCCTGTCCTCCTACAGCCTGTCCTCCTACAGCCTGTCCTCCTACACCTGTCCTCCTACACCTGTCCTCCTACAGCCTGTCCTCCTACAGCCTGTCCTCCTACAACCTGTCCTCCTACAACCTGTCCTCCTACAGCCTGTCCTCCTACAGCCTGTCCTCCTACAACCTGTCCTCCTACAACCTGTCCTCCTACAGCCTGTCCTCCTACAGCCTGTCCTCCTACAACCTGTCCTCCTACAGCCTGTCCTCCTACAACCTGTCCTCCTACAACTGTCCCTCCTACAGCCTGTCCTCCTACAGCCTGTCCTCCTACAGCCTGTCCTCCTACAACCTGTCCTCCTACAACCTGTCCTCCTACAGCCTGTCCTCCTACAACCTGTCCTCCTACAACCTGTCCTCCTACAGCCTGTCCTCCTACAGCCTGTCCTCCTACAACCTGTCCTCCTACAGCCTGTCCTCCTACAGCCTGTCCTCCTACAGCCTGTCCTCCTACAACCTGTCCTCCTACACCTGTCCTCCTACAGCCTGTCCTCCTACAGCCTGTCCTCCTACAACCTGTCCTCCTACAGCCTGTCCTCCTACAACCTGTCCTCCTACACCCTGTCCTCCTACAGCCTGTCCTCCTACAGCCTGTCCTCCTACAGCCTGTCCTCCTACAGCCTGTCCTCCTACAGCCTGTCCTCCTACACCTGTCCTCCTACAACCTGTCCTCCTACAGCCTGTCCTCCTACAGCCTGTCCTCCTACAGCCTGTCCTCCTACAGCCTGTCCTCCTACAGCCTGTCCTCCTACAGCCTGTCCTCCTACAACCTGTCCTCCTACACCTGTCCTCCTACACCTGTCCTCCTACAACCTGTCCTCCTACAACCTGTCCTCCTACAACCTGTCCTCCTACAACCTGTCCTCCTACAACCTGTCCTCCTACAGCCTGTCCTCCTACAGCCTGTCCTCCTACAGCCTGTCCTCCTACAGCCTGTCCTCCTACAGCCTGTCCTCCTACAACCTGTCCTCCTACAGCCTGTCCTCCTACAACCTGTCCTCCTACAGCCTGTCCTCCTACAGCTGTCCTCCTACAACCTGTCCTCCTACAGCCTGTCCTCCTACAGCCTGTCCTCCTACAGCCTGTCCTCCTACAGCCTGTCCTCCTACAACCTGTCCTCCTACACCTGTCCTCCTACAGCCTGCCTCCTACAGCCTGTCCTCCTACAGCCTGTCCTCCTACACCTGTCCTCCTACAACCTGTCCTCCTACAGCCTGTCCTCCTACAGCCTGTCCTCCTACAGCCTGTCCTCCTACAACCTGTCCTCCTACAACCTGTCCTCCTACAACCTGTCCTCCTACAACCTGTCCTCCTACAGCCTGTCCTCCTACAGCCTGTCCTCCTACAGCCTGTCCTCCTACAACCTGTCCTCCTACAACCTGTCCTCCTACACCTGTCCTCCTACAGCCCTGTCCTCCTACAACCTGTCCTCCTACAGCCTGTCCTCCTACAGCCTGTCCTCCTACAACCTGTCCTCCTACAGCCTGTCCTCCTACACCTGTCCTCCTACACCTGTCCTCCTACAGCCTGTCCTCCTACAGCCTGTCCTCCTACACCTGTCCTCCTACAGCCTGTCCTCCTACACCTGTCCTCCTACAGCCTGTCCTCCTACAGCCTGTCCTCTACAGCCTGTCCTCCTACAGCCTGTCCTCCTACAACCTGTCCTCCTACCTGTCCTCCTACCAGCGTCCTCCTACAGCCTGTCCTCCTACAGCCTGTCCTCCTACAACCTGTCCTCCTACAACCTGTCCTCCTACAGCCTGTCCTCCTACAGCCTGTCCTCCTACGCCTGTCCTCCTACAACCTGTCCTCCTACAACCTGTCCTCCTACAACCTGTCCTCCTACAACCTGTCCTCCTACACCTGTCCTCCTACAGCCTGTCCTCCTACAACCTGTCCTCCTACAACCTGTCCTCCTACAACCTGTCCTCCTACACCTGTCCTCCTACAACCTGTCCTCCTACAGCCTGTCCTCCTACAGCCTGTCCTCCTACAGCCTGTCCTCCTACAGCCTGTCCTCCTACAGCCTGTCCTCCTACACCTGTCCTCCTACACCTGTCCTCCTACAGCCTGTCCTCCTACAGCCTGTCCTCCTACAGCCTGTCCTCCTACAACCTGTCCTCCTACAACCTGTCCTCCTACACCTGTCCTCCTACACCTGTCCTCCTACACCTGTCCTCCTACAACCTGTCCTCCTACACCTGTCCTCCTACAACCTGTCCTCCTACAGCCTGTCCTCCTACAGCCTGTCCTCCTACAACCTGTCCTCCTACAACCTGTCCTCCTACACCTGTCCTCCTACAGCCTGTCCTCCTACAACCTGTCCTCCTACAGCCTGTCCTCCTACACCTGTCCTCCTACAGCCTGTCCTCCTACAGCCTGTCCTCCTACAGCCTGCCTCCTACAGCCTGTCCTCCTACAACCTGTCCTCCTACACCCTGTCCTCCTACAACCTGTCCTCCTACAACCTGTCCTCCTACAACCTGTCCTCCTACAGCCTGTCCTCCTACAACCTGTCCTCCTACAACCTGTCCTCCTACAGCCTGTCCTCCTACAGCCTGTCCTCCTACAACCTGTCCTCCTACAGCCTGTCCTCCTACAGCCTGTCCTCCTACAACCTGTCCTCCTACACCTGTCCTCCTACAGCCTGTCCTCCTACACCTGTCCTCCTACAACCTGTCCTCCTACAGCCTGTCCTCCTACAACCTGTCCTCCTACAGCCTGTCCTCCTACAGCCTGTCCTCCTACAACCTGTCCTCCTACAACCTGTCCTCCTACAGCCTGTCCTCCTACAGCCTGTCCTCCTACAACCTGTCCTCCTACAGCCTGTCCTCCTACAGCCTGTCCTCCTACAGCCTGTCCTCCTACAACCTGTCCTCCTACACCTGTCCTCCTACAGCCTGTCCTCCTACAGCCTGTCCTCCTACAACCTGTCCTCCTACAGCCTGTCCTCCTACACCCTGTCCTCCTACAACCTGTCCCTACAGCCTGTCCCCCTACAGCCTGTCCTCCTACAGCCTGTCCTCCTACAGCCTGTCCTCCTACAGCCTGTCCTCCTACACCTGTCCTCCTACAACCTGTCCTCCTACAGCCTGTCCTCCTACAGCCTGTCCTCCTACAGCCTGTCCTCCTACAGCCTGTCCTCCTACACCTGTCCTCCTACAACCTGTCCTCCTACAGCCTGTCCTCCTACAACCTGTCCTCCTACANATTACTGTGGAGGCGGGCATTACTGTGGAGGCGAACATTACTGTGGAGGCGGTCATTACTGTGGAGGCGGTCATTACTGTGGAGGCGAACATTACTGTGGAGGCGGGCATTACTGTGGAGGCGGCATTACTGTGGAGGCGAACATTACTGTGGAGGCGAACATTACTGTGGAGGCGGGCATTACTGTGGAGGCGAACATTACTGTGGAGGCGGGCATTACTGTGGAGGCGTCATTACTGTGGAGGCGAGTATTACTGTGGAGGCGGTCATTACTGTGGAGGCGGTCATTACTGTGGAGGCGGGCATTACTGTGGAGGCGGGCATTACTGTGAGGCGAACATTACTGTGGAGGCGAACATTACTGTGGAGGCGGGCATTACTGTGGAGGCGAATATTACTGTGGATGCGGTCATTACTGTGGAGGCGGCATTACTGTGGAGGCGGGCATTACTGTGGAGGCGGTCATTACTGTGGAGGCGGGCATTACTGTGGAGGCGGTCATTACTGTGGAGTCGAACATTACTGTGGAGGCGGCATTACTGTGGAGGCGGGCATTACTGTGGAGGCGAACATTACTGTGGAGGCGAGTATTACTGTGGAGGCGGTCATTACTGTGGAGGCGGTCATTACTGTGGAGGCGGGCATTACTGTGGGCGGTCATTACTGTGGAGGCGAACATTACTGTGGAGGCGGGCATTACTGTGGAGGCGGTCATTACTGTGGAGGCGGCATTACTGTGGAGGCGAACATTACTGTGGAGGCGAGTATTACTGTGGAGGCGGTCATTACTGTGGAGGCGGTCATTACTGTGGAGGCGGGCATTACTGTGGAGGCGGCATTACTGTGGAGGCGAACATTACTGTGGAGGCGAACATTACTGTGGAGGCGGGCATTACTGTGGAGGCGAACATTACTGTGGAGGCGGGCATTACCGTGGAGGCGAACATTACTGTGGAGGCGAGTATTACTGTGGAGGCGGGCATTACTGTGGAGGCGGGCATTACTGTGGAGGCGGGCATTACTGTGGAGGCGGGCATTACTGTGGAGGCGAACATTACTGTGGAGGCGACATACTGTTCACAGAAGAGGTAATGTTCGCCTCCACAGTAATGTTCGCCTCCACAGTAATGCCCGCCTCCACAGTAATGCCCGCCTCCACAGTAATGCCCGCCTCCACAGTAATGCCCGCCTCCACAGTAATACTCGCCTCCACAGTAATGTTCGCCTCCACAGTAATGCCCGCCTCCACAGTAATGTTCGCCTCCACAGTAATGCCCGCCTCCACAGTAATGTTCGCCTCCACAGTAATGTTCGCCTCCACAGTAATGCCCGCCTCCACAGTAATGCCCGCCTCCACAGTAATGACCGCCTCCACAGTAATGACGCCTCCACAGTAATGTCGCCTCCACAGTAATGTTCGCCTCCACAGTAATGCCCGCCTCCACAGTAATGACCGCCTCCACAGTAATGCCCGCCTCCACAGTAATGTTCGCCTCCACAGTAATGACCGCCTCCACAGTAATGCCGCCTCCACAGTAATGACCGCCTCCACAGTAATGACCGCCTCCACAGTAATATTCGCCTCCACAGTAATGTTCGCCTCCACAGTAATGCCCGCCTCCACAGTAATGCCCGCCTCCACAGTAATGTTCGCCTCCACAGTAATGACCGCCTCCACAGTAATGCCCGCCTCCACAGTAATGACCGCCTCCACAGTAATGCCCGCCTCCACAGTAATGCCCGCCTCCACAGTAATGACCGCCTCCACAGTAATTTCGCCTCCACAGTAATGCCCGCCTCCACAGTAATGTTCGCCTCCACAGTAATGTTCGCCTCCACAGTAATGCCCGCCTCCACAGTAATGCCCGCCTCCACAGTAATGACCGCCTCCACAGTAATGACCGCCTCCACAGTAATACTCGCCTCCACAGTAATGACCGCCTCCACAGTAATGCCCGCCTCCACAGTAAGCCGCCTCCACAGTAATGCCCGCTCCACAGTAACTCGCCTCCACAGTAATGTTCGCCTCCACAGTAATGCCCGCCTCCACAGTAATGCCCGCCTCCACAGTAATGTTCGCCTCCACAGTAATGACCGCCTCCACAGTAATGACCGCCTCCACCGTAATGTTCGCCTCCACAGTAATGCCCGCCTCCACAGTAATGTTCGCCTCCACAGTAATGTTCGCCTCCACAGTAATGCCGCCCCTCCCAGTAATGCCCGCCTCCACAGTAATGCCCGCCTCCACAGTAATACTCCGCCTCCACAGTAATGTTCGCCTCCACAGTAATGCCCGCCTCCACAGTAAATGTTCGCCTCCACAGTAATGCCCGCCTCCACAGTAAGTTCGCCTCCACAGTAATTTCGCCTCCACAGTAATGCCCGCCTCCACAGTAATGTTCGCCTCCACAGTAATGACCGCCTCCACAGTAATG
>WNGS01158515.1:0-28386 GCA_020271785.1 Procambarus virginalis
TCTCCTTGACAATGCTCCTGCTCATCCTCCAGGATTGGAAGATGAATTGATGCACAGATACAGTAAATTTCTCACAATAAAGTTCCTTCCTCCTAATACCAATACTCTAATTCAGCCTATGAACCAGAAAATCATAGCGAATTTTAAGAAACTGTATGAAAGAGCACTTTTCCGGAAATGTTTTGAAGTGACTGAAGCCACAAACCTCACTCTCAAAGAGTTCTGGAAACACCATTTTAACATTTTTAGTGCTTTAAAACTCATTGACAAAGCCTGGCAAGAAGTGACTCAAAGAACCCTGATCTCTGGCTGGAGAAAATTGTGGCCTGAATGTGTGACAGAACTAGACTTTTTTTGAGGGGTTTGAGCCTGTAAATGATGTGCCTATTGTTGAGGAAATTGTTACTCTAGGCCGGAAATGGGCTTGGAATTGGATGGTGATAATGTGGAGGAGTTGGTGGAAGAACACAACGATGAACTGACCACCGAAGAACTCCAAGCTCTTCAAAAAGAACAGCAAGACGACCCAGCTGATGATGTTTCTCCAGTTGAGGAGGATGAGGCAGTAGCGAATGTCCCTTCTGCACAAATTAAGGTGTGTCAGATGTGGGAAGAGATGCAAACTTTTATTTAAAAGACTCACCCAGAGAAAGCTGTAGTAGGCCGTTGCCTTAATCTTTTCAATGACAATGTGATGTCTTACTACAGAGACAGCTTGCGAAGAAGGGAAAAACAAACTTCCATGGACAGATTTGTTGTGAGAAAATCGAGCAGTGAGCCACAACCAGGACCTAGTGGTACTCAGGCAAAACGTGCCAGGGAGAGCACACCAGAAAGGTCCTCACTGCCTGATGTGATAATGGAAGGGGACTCCCCTTCCAAACAGTATCACCTCTCCTCCTCCCCTCTCCTCACCATCTTCCATATGCCTACAGCATTCAACAACAAGGGTAAGTAATAACTTGAACATAGTTTTGTAGGTTTATTTAGAAGAATTAGGTATAAATTTTGTTTGAAGTGGGGTTTTTGGGGTAGTCAGGAACGGATTAATTCATTTCCCATTATTTCTTATGGGGAAATTAGCTTCGGAATAAGAGTTTTCGGAATACGAGCTGTCTCCAGGAATGGATTAAACTCTTAAACCGAGGTACCACTATAATAATGTTGATGCTTGCAAATATGCATACAATTTTTATTGCATGTTTTATATCAAAGAAATTCATTACGAGTAGAAATCGTGAACGAACTGAAAGGATTAAAAACTGGTTCAGCGAACACTAAGAATTTTAAGAGACAAATCAGGAAAACCAGCCGAATCCACCCCTGTGTAAACACAATGCCATCACAGATGTCACTACACAAGTGCCAAAAAATATTAAACCTTGTACTCACACTTTCCGCTCACTGGGTGATGAGGTAACAAGCTCATAGATCTGAGCTCCTACTGACTGGGTTGTGACTATGAAGAAAGCACAATTGTCTGTTGAGGAAAGATCAAATGCATTAGCATTGATTGATAACAAAATACATATTAAACACAGTACAAGGGGAATTACAAAGAAAATGTGGCAGTTCCAGTTTTAGCTCAGCAACAGTTTTGGTTTTATAGTAAATCGTCATTGTATCTTCTGATTTTTGTCTGTAGGGATAACGTTCCTATTAACAATATCTTTCAGGACCCTTTCCTCCGTTTTATGAGCTGTGGAAAAGAAGTTCCTGTAAAATAGTCTATAGGGGGTATAGGTGTTGTATTAGTTGTCTCTTCAGAGGCTGCATGGCGTTTCACCTTCCTTCTTATGATGTCTTCAATGAAACCATTGGAGAAGCTGTTGTTGACTAGGACCTGCTTACCCTACAGAGTTCTTCATCGACTTGCTTCCATCCTGAGCTGTGGCTGAGAGCACGGTCGACATAAGCGTTAACAACACTCCTCTTGTAGCTGTCTGGGCAGTCACTGTTGGCATTGAGGCACATTCCTATGTTTGTTTCCTTAGTGTAGACTGCAGTGTGGAAACTAGAAAGTGTGGAAACCTAGAAAGGGCAGCTTCCCATCCTTCTCCATCTCGTAAGTGAAACGCAAAACAGAATTCCGCTCAAATGCCTCCTTCAGCTCCTGCAGATGTCTGACATCAGGTACCTGTGTAAAATTGTCGTCAACATACCTGCAGTATATGGCAGGTTTCAAGTTCAAGTTCGACATGTTCTACCCTTCCCTGTAATACATAGAGTTTTATAGTCAGATAATCGCCCAGCTTTTGCTACTGTAGAGGCGCTTGTGTACAAGAGGAAGGGAAGCAGAACTGATTCTCGAGGAGGACTGCTTTAAATATCAAGGTGTTTGAGGTACCTGAAGACATAATGTGTCATCACTTCCCTTATACCCGAGTCTTTAGCGCCAGACTTTCGAAGACTTTCGGCGCCGTAGAGAGGGCAGGGGCCTGCTGCACGGGTAACATCTTCACATGGAAGATGACTATAAGTCACTGGGAGTAACCCTTCACTTAAACAATAATGCCCTACATATCAACCTATATGTGCCACAGAGTAAACTTGACCTTGACACACTGCCTGAATTTGTTAATGAAGAACCAACCCTGCTGGTGGGTGACCTGAATGCCAGACACCCACACTTTGGTGCCAACTGTCATCAGCCCAATGTCAATGGACGCAAACTGTCACTCTATGTCAGGGGGAGTGAACACCTTAGGATCCTGGGTGATGAACAGCCACTCACCTCAGAGGAGGAAGATTAGACTATGCTCTCCTGCTGAATGCACAGGACACGGATGCCAGTACACACATTGTGCACAGTTTATGTAGTGACCACTGGGCACTGATTACCACCGTCGACATATGCAAGAGAAGGAAAGAGACAAATAAAAGAAAAAGGTTATCACTCGGACCAGATATGAGGCCGCACTTCATAAACAGGATGAGTGACTGGTTCACGGAATACCAAATCCCAGAAGTCATAGATATATTTGTTGATGACTTTAATAACCAAATTGAGAGCTGTCTCAGAGTTCCGTGCCATACACCTGGGCGAAGTAACCCTCAGAGGAAGAAAATAAAATGGTATGAGAACGATTACATAAAGATGCTTAACGCAAATGTAAGGAGCAAGAGTAGAGAGTACCGGAGACATCCCACTGAGAGTAACCAAGAGCTGTTTAAAACTGTGTGTCAAGTAGCCAGGGAAGAGAAGATTAAAGAGCGGAGAAAGACAATGGCTTGAGTTCACTAGCTCTATTGGACGGGAAACATCTGCAAGACAAGTGTGGGCCAAGATACAGGTAGCTAAGGGTGGCAGAGCCCGGCCTGCGGCTCACAAAGACCCCCAGGGTAAGGTAAAATGTCCAAGCAGCTGGCAAACAGGGATGGAAGAACGGGGCGAGGATGCAGAAATCTTGAGCGAGGAACTGGAGACGAGGTGAAGAAGGGAGATGAAAGATCAGCGGCCCAGCCACCGTGAGTAAGAGTTGCAGCTGATGCTGTGGTTGGGTTGTTGAGTGAAGTGTTCATTGTTGCTCGCTGGTGTGTCGTGCAGGAGGCCGGGCTTCTCGTCGTGGTGGTCTTTAAAGCAGCTGGCAGTTGAGGGTTGATTATAGATGTTGATGTTAAATCATTTCGTTAGTGGTCTTCTTTTTTGTTGACGATTGCAGCAAACTCTGATCTTTGGTCTTCTTCTTGGACTTGTCGGTCTTGGTCTTGGTGGTCTGACTTGGTGCTGGCTTTGTGGTGCTGTCGTTGGAGGTTGTTGGTGCAGTGTCGTGAAGGAAATCGGCAGCTGAGTAGTGACACTACCGTGAAGGAGATGATGTTACAACAGACACGTCTTCATCCGATTCATCAGATGAGTGAAGAGCAGAGGTGGTAGATCGCGAATGTGGTGTTGTTGAAGGTTGAGCAGCAGCAGTAGGTACGGCACCAGAAGGGACTTTATAGTATAGACCCTCTACAGGGTCACACAGGGCACAGGGCACTGCTCTACAGGGCAGGGCAGGTCTACAGGGTCACACCAAAGGTTAATTGCAGCTGAATTCACCACTGGAACAGGTGAAGGGTCAGCAACAGCCAGACAAACGGGTGGAGCAGGAGCTGACAGTAAGTCTGAAAGCGTGGCCGCGTTCACAGTGATGTCACGGTTAGTAACTGGAACTGTAGTAGAAGTGGGGGTCTCAGGAGGCAGTCTTGCGAGCTGAAGGTACTAGAACAGGAACTGAAGTCTGCATTGTAGTGGCGGAATCGACGTCGGATGTAGGGTCTGCATCCTCTACAGGGTCAGTTGCTGGAGTTGAACCTGGAGTGTTGTAGACTTAACAGGAACATTGAGGGCAGGGAGACCGTTCGCTTTGTAGAGAATTTTCAGGAGTCTCACAAATTCTCTGGGTTAGTGCCAGCAGTCATTCTGGCCGTCGATATCAAAGCTTTTACTGTGCTAGACAGTGATTGGCCAGGATGGCGTAGAGGCGGCAATGGCTGGCTCGGTGTGTGGCTGGTTGGTTGGGAGCCGGGCCCCCATTGGCTGGTAGTGGCAGTAGCAGTGGGTCGTCCTCCCGGAATCACAGGGAAAGTCGCTGCTTGGACGTTGAAACCTGAAGTTAAGGTGGTCGCTGATTGGTTGGTTGTATCAGGGGTGCTGGCTCCGGTAGAAGATGTGGCTTTTTCATGTTCTGGATGACGTCTTGTCTGTGAGGACAACGAATGGAGATTGCAGGATGATCGCCTTTACAAAGCAAACAGCAAAGTATTTCTGACGTGCAGATAGTATAGTGGTGATGCGCTGAGCAGAGGCTACACTTCTGAATATGCTGGTAACATTTGCTGGTGGAGTGGGTGTACTGGTAGCACCGGAGGCGCTGGTTGACGATGTGGAAACGTTCCATCTTCACTCGGAATGGAGGAATGTGGATACCGAAGCTGTAAACACCATTTCTCGTAGCTAGAGTAGCCGAAGCTAAGGTCTCGAAGGTCAGCTTCAGGGAGCGATTTCTGTTGGAGAAGTGAGCTTCATGAAGCCCTAAGTCCGGGTTGGATTCCTTGAAGTCGTGCATGAATGCTCTTTCATCTGCTTCATCTTGTTCCACGATCCATTGGCTGAGATCACGAATAACTACAGAGTGTGCAGGCAGGTACTGACGTGGGAAGTTGAGACGAAGGTGTTGATTGGAGAAATTGGCGCTGAAAAAAAGAAGTTTGTCGACTTCCTCCTCACTATAAAAGAAGGAGAGGATGTCCGTGCCTTCCTGTCTTATGTCGTTAAGTGTCACTCCCGTAATGTCTTTAAGGAGCTTCAGGAGTGATGTCTTGGAGAACGGTGCTCGTCAAGGGGCGTTCCCCGGATCTTGTAGCGTTTGTGACGCATGGTGAACTTCCTGGTGGCCGATGAGTCTCTCTCTCTCAAAGACTACACGTCACTGGAGATGGCCTCCCGTCTCTACCCGGCATAAAACACCAAGGTAGGAGTAGGGTCTGACCATCTAGAGAGACGCAAGTCTTCTGACAATTATTTACCCACCCTGCAGTGCTAGGTGCGAGAGAGAAGAGCTGGAGCAACGACAACACGTCCGGCCGTGACGGTTGCAAGTTGCAGAGTCTGTCTGTGATCTGTGATGCTGTGATGACCCGCAGGGTAAGGCTGAAGAACTAATTCACAAGTGGAGTGATGCAGAATCCTCCTCCTCCCTCCCTGCAGAAATCAGCAGGGAACAGCTCCTGCGACATGATGACAGAAGAATTAGGATAACAAGAGCAATGTCTAGTGATGACGAGTATGATGAACCAATCACAGCCCAAGAAGTAAGGGGCGCTATGAAAAAGGGTAAAAGTACAGCACCTGGTGAAGATGGCGTCACCTACGACATACTCAATGCACTGTGTGAAGTGTCTGGGAATCCACAACTCCACCTGTTTAACAAGTCATTCCTAAGTGGAGTGTTCCCCACACCATGGAAACACGCAACAATTTTTCCCATACCGAAGCCTAATGATCCTGGTAATTACAGACCTATCAGTCTCGTGTCATGCACTTGCAAGATGCTTGAAAGGATCATCCTAAACCAACTGTTGCACAAAATAGGCAGGTTAGGGGAGGGGTCAATGGATTTGTTAAAGGACGGAGCACAGCAAATTGTATAGTTAATTACTGGCTAATGACACGGCTAGGTACTCTGTATTTGTTGACATCAAAGGAGCCTTCGACAAAGCACAGGGGATTGCGATCCTGGACGAGCTTGCATGCATGGGTGTCAAGGGGAGACTCATGAAATGGGTTGAAGACTACCTCACAGGGAGGAAAGCCAAGGTTTGCTTCAATGGAGCAGTCTCAAGAACAATGAATATGGAACTCGGGACCCCCAAAGGAGGAGTCTTAAGCCCTACACTATTCAATGTTCTTATGCACGTCATTGCAAATATTAACTTTCCGGAAGGAACACAACAAGTGGGCTATGCAGATGATGTCCAAATACAAGCTCCCACCTTGGGAAAAATTAAACAGTCCATTAAACTCCTCGGAAGGAAATGTGTTGAGCTCGGTTTCACTCTCTCCACAAACAAGACAAAAGCATACTCTCATCACAAGCGGAGAGCAAATGAAGAACTACAAATTACTGGTGTAACACTTGAATGGGCTGACCACTATCGATACCTTGGCATCACTGTCGGCTCTAACAAGGGGAAGAAAGAGGAGCTCAACCAACTCATAGGAACATGCAAAAGTCGACTCAGGGCACTGAAAGCTATGACCTGGAATGGACATGGAGCCTCTATTGCCGAGCTTAAAATGATGTACACAGCCTATGTGCGCTCCGTCGTAGACTATGCCACACCAGTTCTGTGCGCCTACTCCCAAAGCAATATGAAAAGGCTCGAAAGCATTCAGAATGAAGCCATGACAATCATTCTTAGAGTTCCAAGAACTGCCAAAACGCCTAATCTACGAGAGGAGTTGTCCCTCCCCAGTGTTAAAAGCAGAATTCAGGAGCTGAATGCTAAGCTTGCAATTAGGATAGCCAGAGATTCCCATTACAATGATATTGCTAAGAAAAACAGAGTTCTGTGCTACTTTCAGGGGGAAACAGGAGAAGTAAAAAATGGCATCACAGATCAGTCTGCTACCTGGAAGAGCTTCACCTGCTTGAGCAAGCCCGTGAGCTCCTGCCTGTAGAGAGGTTACCTCCCTGGGAGGATGACTCATGCAAGATCATCATCAATGAAATGGCAATGAAAAAATCCAACATGTTACCACAAGAAATGAAGCACAAGTATCTCGAGGAAATTTATAAAGAAGCCGGAGATGAACTAGATCAAATCTACACTGACGGGTCATCTAATCCTGTCAATGGCAGGGCTGGTGCAGCATACACGGTAATCAAGGATAATACTTTCCAACGCAGACATGAAGAAAAAGCACGTATTGAGAACTATGCCTCTTCAACGCAAGCAGAGCTAACTGCCATTGTTATGGCATTAAGGTTTCTTGAACGGAACACTAATGGTGCAGTGATTTGCACCGATTCAAAAGCAGCACTGCATAGCCCTAGTAAAAACCGGGCAGAAAATCTTGCAATAGTCGCTGAAATTAAGAGAGCTGTGAGAGTACTTACCAATCAGGGAAGAGTCATCAAGTTTCTGTGGATCCCCTCCCATGTTGGGATATGTGGGAATGAACGAGCAGATGTGCTGGCTGCTGAAGGCGCTGAAGGAGACCATATTGAATACTTCATATCCAAAACTCTACTACAAATTAGAGGTATTGTCAGGCAACATCACCGTGACAAGGTAACTGAGGAAAGGAGGATAGAAGCACAAACCAGTGAATCTGTACGATGGTACAACATGGTTGCAGCTGGCAATCCCAGTCATTATGGCCAAAGAGGAGGAGGACGAGGGAGAGAATCAGTAATAGCGACAATCCGTCTTGGATACAAATATCCATGGAGATACGGAATGGAAACAACAGTTGATCAGCGAAGTTGCAGAATCTGTGGTGAGAGTGATGGACACCGTCTTGACCACTATCTACGTGAATGTGAACACCTGAGAGACATTAGGAATATGTGTAGAATAATATTTCCTAACACATTAGAAGTATGTGTAGAATAATTTTCCTAACACATTGTTTGAGTTAGGAAAACACTATTTGTCAAATATTGATACTGTTCTTAAAAGATTTCCCCATTTTGCACCCGCAAGATAACGTAAGCTTTTAAGGGTTGATAGATGTTAATCTTCTTGTTTGAGGAGCTGTTCACTTGAGACAGTTAAGCAAGTCCCAGCTGTGTCTGGGTACAAGCGACAGGATGAACAACCCAGCGGGTTTTCTTCCTATTGGGGAGTGTTGTACATGCTGCTATGGCGGTGTGTCCACTCACAAGATGAGTGGCGCTGCCCAATAAACTCGCCCCTCGGGGCAAAATTTATATAAAAAAAAATTAGCTTCTCTCCCGTATCAACCTCCCTTGGCTTTGCGCCGTGGAGAGGCCACTCCAGACCGACAACCAGAGTGCAACTCCATAGTCTCCTGAGACTGATGGATAACTACTACTACTACTACTACTACGACTACTACTACTACTACTACTACTACTACGACTACGACTACGACTACGACTACTACTACTACTACTACTACTACTACTACTACTACGACTACTACTACTACGACTACTACGACTACTACTACTACTACTACTACTACTACTACTACTACTACTACTAAGCGCCATGTTCACTACCAGAGGTCTAAATGTACACACAGTCACAGCAGACACTGTCAAATGCTCAACTGAGATTGAAAATGACTGGTATTTTGATATAGTTGTGATCAAGATCATCTGCGATATATAACAAATGGGATGACGGAATTATCTCTCACTGGTGTCAAAGGTAAGAGGCCTATATATAGATATCCTAACTATTAATGTTATCTATGATGACTGAGCCCATCCACAGTGAAGACATATAGAACACACGTCAATCCGTGGAGTTCACGGATTCACGTCCGCGAACCATGTAGGAAGAGAAGGTAGAAAAACTGAGCATCAAAATGCTGTTTCCCAACACCTGTGTGCCCTCGTGTTAACAGAATTAGCCTCTACAGCAAGCCCAACTGAACGTAATAATTACGTCCAACCGACAGTCCGCTGTGAATTACGACCCCGCTCATTTTTGCCCACAATGTCCTTTCATATCACTGGTGAACCTGGAGGTAAAAAGTGCCCGCATGCAATTAGTAAACAAATCATCAAAGTCCACTGGCGGCAATAGTTCATTATTTTTTAATGGTGTTATAGACACGTGAAACCAATTACCAGAAGCACCGCGTGCTAATGAGGTGTAGTGTTTCAAGGACAATGTGAACCAGCGCCTCCATGGTAATTACTCCTCCGGTGGGCAGCCAGGTATAGGCGCAGCCTCGCCCCAGCCAGTCATTGTGGCATTGTTATTTGAATACGCCAGGTGTGTGAGGCATATGTGTACCGGAGGTGGGCAGGCACGTGTGTACCGGAGGAGGGCAGGCACGTGTGTACCGGAGGAGGGCAGGCACGTGTGTACCGGAGGAGGGAAGGCACGTGTGTACCAGAGGTGGGCAGGCATGTGTGTACCAGAGGTGGGCTGGCACGTGTGTACCAGCGGTGGGCAGGCACGTGTGTACCGGAGGAGGGAAGGCACGTGTGTACCAGAGGTGGGCAGGCATGTGTGTACCAGAAAAGCTGGCACGTGTGTACCAGCGGTGGGCAGGTACGTGTGTACCAGAGGTGGGCAGGCACGTGTGTACCAGGTGGCCAGACACGTGTGTACCAGAGGTGGCCAGGCACGTGTGTACCAGAGGTGGCCAGGCACGTGTGTACCAGAGGTGGCCAGGCACGTGTGTGCCAGAGGTAGGCAGGCACGTGTGTACCAGAGGAGGGCAGGCACGCGTGCAGAGGGGCGGTAGTGCAGCAGAAGACAGAGTGACGGTAAAAGGTCAGAACAGTTCCGTCCCTCCTCCACCACCAACTTTCTGGACAGTACTGACACAGTCGAAGTTTTTACCGCGTTTCTTGACAGTTTAGTGTAGTGCTGCACCCGGGACGAGTCGTAACGCTCCCTCAACTTGTACATTATGAACAACTTTACTGTCTCGTGCGGCCGTGGCCTCGCCCTGGGCCTCGCCCGGGGCGTGGGACCAAGAGTTTGACGGACGGGAGAAGACCAAGTGGAGGTCTTAATTGCAGAGAGAAGCGAGCCTGTCCTCCTACAGCCTGTCCTCCTACAGCCTGTCCTCCTACAGCCTGTCCTCCTACAGCCTGTCCTCCTACAACCTGTCCTCCTACAGCCTGTCCTCCTACAGCCTGTCCTCCTACAGCCTGTCCTCCTACAGCCTGTCCTCCTACAGCCTGTCCTCCTACAACCTGTCCTCCTACAGCCTGTCCTCCTACAACCTGTCCTCCTACAGCCTGTCCTCCTACAGCCTGTCCTCCTACAGCCTGTCCTCCTACAACCTGTCCTCCTACAGCCTGTCCTCCTACACCTGTCCTCCTACAGCCTGTCCTCCTACAACCTGTCCTCCTACAGCCTGTCCTCCTACAGCCTGTCCTCCTACAGCCTGCCCTCCTACAACCTGTCCTCCTACACACCTGTCCTCCTACAACCTGTCCTCCTACAGCCTGTCCTCTTACAGCCTGTCCTCCTACAACCTGTCCTCCTACAACCTGTCCTCCTACAACCTGTCCTCTTACAACCTGTCCTCCTACAACCTGTCCTCCTACAACCTGTCCTCCTACACCTGTCCTCTTACAACCTGTCCTCCTACAGCCTGCCTCCTACAACCTGTCCTCTTACAGCCTGTCCTCCTACAACCTGTCCTCTTACAGCCTGTCCTCCTACAACCTGTCCTCTTACAGCCTGCCTCCTACACCTGTCCTCCTACAGCCTGTCCTCCTACAGCCTGTCCTCCTACAACCTGTCCTCCTACAGCCTGTCCTCTACAGCCTGTCCTCCTACAGCCTGTCCTCCTACAGCCTGTCCTCCTACACCTGTCCTCCTACAGCCTGTCCTCCTACAACCTGTCCTCCTACACCTGTCCTCCTACAGCCTGTCCTCCTACAGCCTGTCCTCCTACAACCTGTCCTCCTACAGCCTGTCCTCCTACAGCCTGTCCTCCTACAGCCTGTCCTCCTACAGCCTGTCCTCCTACAGCCTGTCCTCCTACACCTGTCCTCCTACAGCCTGTCCTCCTACAGCCTGTCCTCCTACAGCCTGTCCTCCTACACCTGTCCTCCTACAGCCTGTCCTCCTACACCTGTCCTCCTACAGCCTGTCCTCCTACAGCCTGTCCTCCTACAGCCTGTCCTCCTACAACCTGTCCTCCTCCTACAGCCTGTCCTCCTACAGCCTGTCCTCCTACAGCCTGTCCTCCTACAGCCTGTCCTCCTACACCTGTCCTCCTACAGCCTGTCCTCCTACAACCTGTCCTCCTACAACCTGTCCTCCTACAGCCTGTCCTCCTACAACCTGTCCTCCTACAGCCTGTCCTCCTACAGCCTGTCCTCCTACAGCCTGTCCTCCTACAACCTGTCCTCCTACACCTGTCCTCCTACAGCCTGTCCTCCTACAGCCTGTCCTCCTACAGCCTGTCCTCCTACACCTGTCCTCCTACAACCTGTCCTCCTACAGCCTGTCCTCCTACAACCTGTCCTCCTACAGCCTGTCCTCCTACAGCCTGTCCTCCTACAGCCTGTCCTCCTACAACCTGTCCTCCTACAGCCTGTCCTCCTACAACCTGTCCTCCTACACCTGTCCTCCTACAACCTGTCCTCCTACAACCTGTCCTCCTACACCTGTCCTCCTACAGCCTGTCCTCCTACAACCTGTCCTCCTACAACCTGTCCTCCTACAACCTGTCCTCCTACAGCCTGTCCTCCTACAGCCTGTCCTCCTACAACCTGTCCTCTACAACCTGTCCTCCTACAACCTGTCCTCCTACAACCTGTCCTCCTACAACCTGTCCTCCTACAGCCTGTCCTCCTACAACCTGTCCTCCTACAACCTGTCCTCCTACAGCCTGTCCTCCTACAACCTGTCCTCCTACAGCCTGTCCTCCTACAACCTGTCCTCCTACAGCCTGTCCTCCTACAACCTGTCCTCCTACAGCCTGTCCTCCTACACCTGTCCTCCTACAGCCTGTCCTCCTACAGCCTGTCCTCCTACACCTGTCCTCCTACAGCCTGTCCTCCTACAGCCTGTCCTCCTACAGCCTGTCCTCCTACAGCCTGTCCTCCTACAACCTGTCCCCTACAGCCTGTCCTCCTACAACCTGTCCTCCTACAGCCTGTCCTCCTACACCTGTCCTCCTACAGCCTGTCCTCCTACAACCTGTCCTCCTACAGCCTGTCCTCCTACAGCCTGTCCTCCTACAGCCTGTCCTCCTACAGCCTGTCCTCCTACAGCCTGTCCTCCTACAACCTGTCCTCCTACAGCCTGTCCTCCTACAGCCTGTCCTCCTACAGCCTGTCCTCCTACAACCTGTCCTCCTACAGCCTGTCCTCCTACAACCTGTCCTCCTACAGCCTGTCCTCCTACAGCCTGTCCTCCTACAGCCTGTCCTCCTACAACCTGTCCTCCTACAGCCTGTCCTCCTACACTACAGCCTGTCCTCCTACAGCCTGTCCTCCTACAGCCTGTCCTCCTACAACCTGTCCTCCTACAGCCTGTCCTCCTACAACCTGTCCTCCTACACCTGTCCTCCTACAGCCTGTCCTCCTACAACCTGTCCTCCTACAACCTGTCCTCCTACAGCCTGTCCTCCTACAACCTGTCCTCCTACAACCTGTCCTCCTACAGCCTGTCCTCCTACAGCCTGTCCTCCTACAGCCTGTCCTCCTACAGCCTGTCCTCCTACACCTGTCCTCCTACAGCCTGTCCTCCTACAGCCTGTCCTCCTACACCTGTCCTCCTACAACCTGTCCTCCTACAACCTGTCCTCCTACAGCCTGTCCTCCTACAACCTGTCCCCCTACAACCTNAACAGTGTCAGGGGAACATGGGTGGAACAGTGACAGGGGAACATGGGTGGGAACAGTGACGGGGAACATGGGTGGAACAGTGACAGGGGAACATGGGTGGAACAGTGACAGGGGAACATGGGTGGAACAGTGACAGGGGAACATGGGTGGAACAGTGACCGGGGAACATGGGTGGAACAGTGACGGGGAACATGGGTGGAACAGTGACAGGGGAACATGGGTGGAACAGTGACGGTGGAAACATGGGTGGAACAGTGACCGGGGAACATGGGTGGAACAGTGACCGGGGAACATGGGGAACAGTGACCGGGGAACATGGGTGGAACAGTGACGGTGGAACATGGGGTGGAACAGTGACAGGGGAACATGGGGGAACAGTGACAGGGGAACATGGGTGGAACAGTGACAGGGGAACATGGGTGGAACAGTGACAGGGGAACATGGGTGGAACAGTGACAGGGGAACATGGGTGGAACAGTGACAGGGGAACATGGGTGGAACAGTGACGGGGAACATGGGTGGAACAGTGACAGGGGAACATGGGTGGAACAGTGACAGGGGAACATGGGTGGAACAGTGACAGGGGAACATGGGTGGAACAGTGACCGGGGAACATGGGTGGAACAGTGACAGGGGAACATGGGGAACAGTGACAGGGGAACATGGGTGGAACAGTGACAGGGGAACATGGGTGGAACAGTGACCGGGGAACATGGGTGGAACAGTGACCGGGGAACATGGGTGGAACAGTGACCGGGGAACATGGGTGGAACAGTGACAGGGGAACATGGGTGGAACAGTGACGGGGAACATGGGTGGAACAGTGACAGGGGAACATGGGTGGAACAGTGACAGGGGAACATGGGTGGAACAGTGACAGGGGAACATGGGTGGAACAGTGACAGGGGAAATGGGTGGAACAGTGACGGGGAACATGGGTGGAACAGTGACCGGGAACATGGGTGGAACAGTGACCGGGGGAACATGGGTGGAACAGTGACAGGGGAACATGGGTGGAACAGTGACGGGGAACATGGGTGGAACAGTGACAGGGGAACATGGGTGGAACAGTGACAGGGGAACATGGGTGGAACAGTGACAGGGGAACATGGGTGGAACAGTGACGGGGAACATGGGTGGAACAGTGACGGGGAACATGGGTGGAACAGTGACGGGGAACATGGGTGGAACAGTGACGGGGAACATGGGTGGAACAGTGACGGGGAATATGGGTGGAACAGTGACGGGGAATATGGGTGGAACAGTGACAGGGGAACATGGGTGGAACAGTGACGGGGAACATGGGTGGAACAGTGACGGGGAACATGGGTGGAACAGTGACGGGGAACATGGGTGGAACAGTGACCGGGGAACATGGGTGGAACAGTGACCGGGGAACATGGGTGGAACAGTGACCGGGGAACATGGGTGGAACAGTGACCGGGGAACATGGGTGGAACAGTGACCGGGGGAACATGGGTGGAACAGTGACCGGGGAACATGGGTGGAACAGGGTCCTACTGGTTCCTGGCTAACCCTTACTGATCGAAGCCAATCATCTGTTAATCTCCGTCAACAGATGTCAACAGATGTCAACACGCGTCCAACAGATGTCAACAGATGTCAACAGATGTCAACACGCGTCCCACAGGCAAGATGAGAGGGATGCTGACCTGACCTGACCTCCCAGGTAGCGGACCAACAGGAAGGTTGTGGTCCCATGGGACGGGTTCCAGCTCCTGGCCCCTGCCTCTAGCCGTCACTGTTTTGAAGAGGTAATCGTATTCGGAGCAGGATAAGTTAATAAATTGTGTAGTGAAGGTTATGGTGGGATCTGCTGTGTATAGGGAGCACAGGTGCTCCCTATATACAGCTGGTTGCTATATACAGCTCCCTGGTATATACAGGTGTTGAGGGGTTGGTCACAAACCTGCACACAGAAATAACATCACATGAGACCAGAAGACATGGCAGGATGTGCAGAATACCCCCGTTGAAAAGCAGAGGTGCAACTGGTACTCTGAGAGAGAACTCTATCAACATCAGAGGCCTGAGACTGTTCAACACGCTTTCACTACACATAAGGGGCATAACTGGCTGACACAGTGTTCAAGAGAGAACTGGATAAGCACCTCCAAAGGATACCTGATCAACCAGGCTGTGACTCATACGTCAGGCTGCGAGCAGCCGCGTCTAACAGCCTGGTTGATCAGTCCAGCAACCAGGAGGCCTGGTCGACGACCGGGCCGCGGGGACCCTGAGCCCCGGAAGCACCTCAAGGTAACCTCAAGGTAACCAGGTGCCATAGTCACGCTGTGTCAACACCACAGGTGCCATAGTCACGCTGTGTCAACACCACAGGTGCCATAGCCACGCTGTGTCAACACCTCAGGTGCCATAGTCACACTGTGTCAACACCACAGGTGCCATAGTCACACTGTGTCAACACCACAGGTGCCATAGTCACGCTGTGTCAACACCTCAGGTGCCATAGTCACGCTGTGTCAACACCACAGGTGCCATAGTCACGCTGTGTCAACACCTCAGGTGCCATAGTCACGCTGTGTCAACACCTCAGGTGCCATAGTCACACTGTGTCAACACCTCAGGTGCCATAGTCACGCTGTGTCAACACCACAGGTGCCATAGTCACGCTGTCAACACCTCAGGTGCCATAGTCACACTGTGTCAACACCTCAGGTGCCATAGTCACACTGTGTCAACACCTCAGGTGCCATAGTCACACTGTGTCAACACCTCAGGTGCCATAATCACGCTGTGTCAACACCTCAGGTGCCATAGTCACGCTGTGTCAACACCTCAGGTGCCATAGTCACGCTGTGTCAACACCACAGGTGCCATAGTCACACTGTGTCAACACCACAGGTGCCATAGTCACACTGTGTCAACACCACAGGTGCCATAGTCACGCTGTGTCAACACCTCAGGTGCCATAGTCACGCTGTGTCAACACCTCAGGTGCCATAGTCACACTGTGTCAACACCTCAGGTGCCATAGTCACGCTGTGTCAACACCACAGGTGCCATAGTCACGCTGTCAACACCTCAGGTGCCATAGTCACACTGTGTCAACACCTCAGGTGCCATAATCACGCTGTGTCAACACCTCAGGTGCCATAGTCACGCTGTGTCAACACCTCAGGTGCCATAGTCACGCTGTGTCAACACCACAGGTGCCATAGTCACACTGTGTCAACACCACAGGTGCCATAGTCACACTGTGTCAACACCACAGGTGCCATAGTCACGCTGTGTCAACACCTCAGGTGCCATAGTCACGCTGTGTCAACACCTCAGGTGCCATAGTCACGCTGTCAACACCTCAGGTGCCATAGTCACGCTGTGTCAACACCACAGGTGCCATAGTCACGCTGTCAACACCTCAGGTGCCATAGTCACACTGTGTCAACACCTCAGGTGCCATAATCACGCTGTGTCAACACCTCAGGTGCCATAGTCACGCTGTGTCAACACCTCAGGTGCCATAGTCACGCTGTGTCAACACCACAGGTGCCATAGTCACACTGTGTCAACACCACAGGTGCCATAGTCATACTGTGTCAACACCACAGGTGCCATAGTCACGCTGTGTCAACACCTCAGGTGCCATAGTCACGCTGTGTCAACACCTCAGGTGCCATAGTCACACTGTGTCAACACCTCAGGTGCCATAGTCACGCTGTGTCAACACCACAGGTGCCATAGTCACGCTGTCAACACCTCAGGTGCCATAGTCACACTGTGTCAACACCTCAGGTGCCATAGTCACACTGTGTCAACACCACAGGTGCCATAGTCACGCTGTGTCAACACCTCAGGTGCCATAGTCACACTGTGTCAACACCACAGGTGCCATAGTCACACTGTGTCAACACCACAGGTGCCATAGTCACGCTGTGTCAACACCTCAGGTGCCATAGTCACGCTGTGTCAACACCACAGGTGCCATAGTCACGCTGTGTCAAACCTCAGGTGCCATAGTCACGCTGTGTCAACACCTCAGGTGCCATAGTCACACTGTGTCAACACCTCAGGTGCCATAGTCACGCTGTGTCAACACCACAGGTGCCATAGTCACGCTGTCAACACCTCAGGTGCCATAGTCACACTGTGTCAACACCTCAGGTGCCATAATCACGCTGTGTCAACACCTCAGGTGCCATAGTCACGCTGTGTCAACACCTCAGGTGCCATAGTCACGCTGTGTCAACACCACAGGTGCCATAGTCACGCTGTGTCAACACCACAGGTGCCATAGTCACACTGTGTCAACACCACAGGTGCCATAGTCACACTGTGTCAACACCACAGGTGCCATAGTCACGCTGTGTCAACACCTCAGGTGCCATAGTCACGCTGTGTCAACACCTCAGGTGCCATAGTCACGCTGTGTCAACACCTCAGGTGCCATAGTCACGCTGTGTCAACACCACAGGTGCCATAGTCACGCTGTGTCAACACCACAGGTGCCATAGTCACGCTGTGTCAACACCTCAGGTGCCATAGTCACACTGTGTCAACACCACAGGTGCCATAGTCACACTGTGTCAACACACAGGTGCCATAGTCACGCTGTGTCAACACCACAGGTGCCATAGTCACACTGTGTCAACACCTCAGGTGCCATAGTCACGCTGTGTCAACACCTCAGGTGCCATAGTCACGCTGTGTCAACACCACAGGTACCATAGTCACGCTGTGTCAACACCTCAGGTGCCATAGTCACGCTGTGTCAACCCACAGGTGCCATAGTCACGCTGTGTCAACACCTCAGGTGCCATAGTCACGCTGTGTCAACACCTCAGGTGCCATAGTCACGCTGTGTCAACACCTCAGGTGCCATAGTCACGCTGTGTCAACACCTCAGGTGCCATAGTCACACTGTGTCAACACCACAGGTGCCATAGTCACGCTGTGTCAACACCTCAGGTGCCATAGTCACGCTGTGTCAACACCTCAGGTGCCATAGTCACGCTGTGTCAACACCTCAGGTACCATAGTCACGCTGTGTCAACACCTCAGGTTCCATAGTCACGCTGTGTCAACACCACAGGTGCCATAGTCACGCTGTGTCAACACCTCAGGTGCCATAGTCACGCTGTGTCAACACCTCAGGTGCCATAGTCACGCTGTGTCAACACCTCAGGTGCCATAGTCACGCTGTGTCAACACCTCAGGTGCCATAGTCACGCTGTGTCAACACCACAGGTGCCATAGTCACGCTGTGTCAACACCTCAGGTGCCATAGTCACGCTGTGTCAACACCTCAGGTGCCATAGTCACGCTGTCAACACCTCAGGTGCCATAGTCACGCTGTGTCAACACCTCAGGTGCCATAGTCACACTGTGTCAACACCTCAGGTGCCATAGTCACGCTGTGTCAACACCTCAGGTGCCATAGTCACACTGTGTCAACACCTCAGGTGCCATAGTCACGCTGTGTCAACACCTCAGGTGCCATAGTCACGCTGTCAACACCTCAGGTGCCATAGTCACGCTGTGTCAACACCTCAGGTGCCATAGTCACGCTGTGTCAACACCTCACGTGCCATAGTCACGCTGTGTCAACACCTCAGGTGCCATAGTCACGCTGTGTCAACACCACAGGTGCCATAGTCACGCTGTGTCAACACCTCAGGTGCCATAGTCACGCTGTGTCAACACCACAGGTGCCATAGTCACGCTGTGTCAACACCTCACGTGCCATAGTCACGCTGTGTCAACACCACAGGTGCCATAGTCACGCTGTGTCAACACCACAGGTGCCATAGTCACGCTGTGTCAACACCATGACGGGACATTTAACCAAGTTTCCTTTCCCCTTGTGCTTCTATTCACCTAGCAGTAAATATTTACCCGGGAGTCATGCAACTGTTGTGGGACGCCTCCTGGGGAAGGGGGGGGGAGGACAGGTCCCCGGAGCCTTGGTGGTGTCTGACCCCCCCCCCCCCCTCCAGGAGAGCCTGTCTCCGGCCAGGCTGTAGGACAACTCTCGAACCCTAACACATGTAAAGCAAATGTGGTGTGAATTGCCGTGTGAACCCGCAGTTAGCGAGCAAGACCGAGGACCCAACACCACCAGGAGACAGACATCTGTCTTGAGGTTGAATTAAGTTTGCCTTCTTCACTCGGACGGTAGAGCGTCATGCAGGTCGGCGTTCAATCCCCGACCGTCCAAGTGGTTGGGCACCATTCCTTTCCCCCGTCCCATAACAATTCTTATCCTGACCCCTTCACAGTGCTATTTAGTCGAAATGGCTTGGCGCTTTCCTCTGATCGTTCTCTCTCTGTTTCAAATACATGTCCCGTCCAGAAACATAAATTATATATAGAACTTGTTGGTGTGAGGAGACTTGTGTAACGTGGTCATGACTAAACTGGTGCCCCGTTCACCATACTCTTTCTAACCAATTATGTCTCAATTTGGCTGTTTGCCCGTATGGCCGAAAATGAAAGTAATTTGAAAATGAAAAAAAATGAAAAAATATTTTGGATTTATTTTTTCAAGTACAGTAAGTTAAGGGTCCTGTGGTAGGTCAGGAGGGCGGGAAGATCGCCTAAACTTCCAAAACGTCATGAAAATCTTTAAGTGAAAGTTTCCTATCGTAACTAACCGAGTAAGCCAGAGGACTCACAAAGAAAACGGGACACTGCATCACTTTCGTGAGCCGATTTCATTTCAAATTACGTCCAATTTTGGCCACACGGGGATACGAGCGGTCAGCCCCGTTGTCTGTTAGAGAACGCGTTGAACACCACGAGTTCAATAACTGATTTAGGGACGTTGAACGCTCCCAGCCTGACCGCTTGTGCCTCGAGGAGTTCTCTCCCCTCCACCTGGTGTCTGACAAGACCTCCTCCTGAATTTCTGATCTGCCAGGTTGTTCGTGCTTGCATCTTACACAGTGCACTATATGCGTCACAGCCTGGTTGATCAGGTCTATCCTGGAGGAAACTATTGAGATTGTCTTAGAAATATGAAGGGGAGGTCTTGAAAGGTCTTTGAATCCTCACTCTCTCATCATATATATATATATATATATATATATATATATATATATATATATATATATATATATATATATATATATATATATATATATAATTTATTAAATATTACCGAAAAAGTAAGATTAATAATTCTAACACGAATTTTCTCAATATTTCTTATGTTTCTTTTCACTGTCGATGGTAATTGAAAATCAATTCTCCAAAATTCATTTTTATTTCTAGTCTGACGCGACACTTGAACGCGTTTCTTAATAACATTAAATTTTCAAAGACTTTAGTTTACACACACACACTATAACCTGCAAACACTAAACAGAGTTCTACTATGCTATCATTTAAACGGCTTTCATTTTAAATACCTGCATTGGGTGAGGTGATATGTTACAACAGTTTTGGATGAGGTGGAAACAAACTTTCTACACGAGACAGAACACGAAACAATGGGTATAATATTAGGTAAATTAAAGGGAAGAATAGAGGTTACTGCAAAGGGCCTATTGGCCCATATTTCTTGATGCTTCTATATTGGAGCGGAGTCTTGAAGTGGGTAGAATATAGTTGTGCGTTAATTGGCTGTTGATTGCTGGTGTTGACTTCTTGATGTGTAGTGCCTCGCAGATGTCAAGCCGCCTGCTATTGCTGTATCTATCGATGATTTCTGTGTTGTTTGCTAAGATTTCTCTGGTGATGGTCTGGTTGTGGGAAGAGATTATATGTTCCTAAAGGGAGCCGGTCGGCCGAGCAGACAGCACGCTGGACTTGTGATCCTGTGGTCCTAGGTTCGATCCCAGGCGCCGGCGAGAAACACTGGGCATTGTTTCTTTCACCCTATGCCCCTGTTACCTAGCAGTAAAATAGGTACCTGGATGTTAGTCAGCTGTCACGGGCTGCTTCCTGGGGGTGGAGGCCTGGTCGAGGACCGGGCCGCGGGGACACTAAAAAGCCCCGAAATCATCTCAAGATAACTCAAGATCTCAAGATATGGAGCCCTGTTGCTTATGCATCGTTAATCGCCTGGAAAGAGATGTTGTTGTCTTGCCTATATACTGAGTTCTTTGAGGCTTACAGTCCCCAAGTGGGCATTTGAAGCATAGACGACGTTGGTCTCTTTTAGAGCGTTCTGCTCCGTGTCTGGAGAGTTTCTCATGAGTTGGTTGGCAGTTTTTTTGGTTTTATAGTAAATCGTCCAATTGTATCTTCTGATTTTTGTCTGTAGGGATAAANTCGAGTACCACAGATTCTCTTCTCCGAGGCTAGAGGAGCCCGTGTGTGTGGCTGGGGACGAGACAAGCCAGTGTGTGGCTGGGGACGAGACAAGCCAGTGTGTGTGGCTGGGGACGAGACAAGCCAGTGTGTGGCTGGGGACGAGACAAGCCAGTGTGTGTGGCTGGGGACGAGACAAGCCAGTGTTTGGCTGGGGCCGAGAGAAGCCAGTGTGTGGCTGGGGACAAGACAAGCCAGTGTGTGTGGCTGGTGACGAGACAAGCCAGTGTGTGTGGCTGGTGACGAGACAAGCCAGTGTGTGTGGCTGGGGACGAGACAAGCCAGTGTGTGGCTGGGGACAAGACAAGCCAGTGTGTGGCTGGGGACGAGACAAGCCAGTGTGTGGCTGGGGACAAGACAAGCCAGTGTGTGTGGCTGGGGACAAGACAAGCCAGTGTGTGTGGCTGGTGACGAGACAAGCCAGTGTGTGTGGCTGGTGACGAGACAAGCCAGTGTGTGTGGCTGGTGACGAGACAAGCCAGTGTGTGTGGCTGGTGACGAGACAAGCCAGTGTGTGTGGCTGGTGACGAGACAAGCCAGTGTGTGTGGCTGGGGACGAGACAAGCCAGTGTTTGGCTGGGGACGAGACAAGCCAGTGTGTGGCTGGGGACGAGACAAGCCAGTGTTTGGCTGGGGACGAGACAAGCCATGTGTGTGGCTGGGGACGAGACAAGCAGGTGTGTGGCTGGGGACGAGACAAGCCAGTGTGTGTGGCTGGGGACGAGACAAGCCAGTGTGTGGCTGGGGACGAGACAAGCCAGTGTGTGGCTGGGGACGAGACAAGCCAGAGTGTGGCTGGGGACGAGACAAGCCAGTGTGTGGCTGGGGACGAGACAAGCCAGAGTGTGGCTGGGACGAGACAAGCCAGTGTGTGGCTGGGGACGAGACAAGCCAGTGTGTGGCTGGGGACGAGACAAGCCAGTGTGTGGCTGGGGACGAGACAAGCCAGTGTGTGGCTGGGGACGAGACAAGCCAGTGTGTGGCTGGGGACGAGACAAGCCAGTGTGTGGCTGGGGACGAGACAAGCCAGTGTTTGGCTGGGGACGAGACAAGCCAGAGTGTGGCTGGGGACGAGACAAGCCAGTGTGTGGCTGGGGACGAGACAAGCCAGTGTGTGGCTGGGGACGAGACAAGCCAGTGTGTGGCTGGGGACGAGACAAGCCAGTGTGTGGCTGGGGACGAGACAAGCCAGTGTGTGGCTGGGGACGAGAGTCAGAAGTTCTCCATGGCTCTTTATCAAGTAACATTTTACAACAAAATATTTACTAATGTAAATATAATCTTTATATTGTATATTATTTAATAATAAAACCAAAAGTGCGAATTTTGTTGGTGCTACAATCCTCCACAGAGCCCGGGGGGGGGGGTCAGGACCCCACACCTGCTGGGATCCTGTGAAGATGGACCCCCCACACCTTCTGGGGTCCTGTGAAGATGGACCCCCCACACCTGCTGGGGTCCTGTGAAGATGGACTCCCCACACCTGCTGGGGTCCTGTGAAGATGGACTCCCCCACACCTGCTGGGGTCCTGTGAAGATGGACTCCCCCACACCTGCTGGGGTCCTGTGAAGATGGACCCCCCCACACCTGCTGGGGTCCTGTGAAAATGGACCCCCACACCTGCTGGGGTCATGTAAAGATGGACCCCCCACACCTGCTGGGGTCCTGTGAAGATGGACCCCCCACACCTGCTGGGGTCCAGTGAAGATGGACCCCCACACCTGCTGGGGTCCTGTGAAGATGGACCCCCCACACCTGCTGGGGTCCTGTGAAGATGGACCCCCGACACCTGCTGGGGTCCTGTGAAGATGGACCCCCCACACCTGCTGGGGTCCTGTGAAGATGGACCCCCACACCTGCTGGGGTCCTGTGATGATGGACCCCCCACACCTACTGGGGTCCTGTGAAGATGGACCCCCCCACACCTGCTGGGGTCCTGTGAAGATGGACCCCCCACACCTGCTGGGGTCCTGGGAAGATGGACCCCCGACACCTGCTGGGGTCCTGTGAAGATGGACCCCCCACACCTGCTGAGGTCCTGTGAAGATGGACCCCCCACACCTGCTGGGGTCCTGTGAAGATGGACCCCCCACACCTGCTGGGGTCCTGTGAAGCTGGACTCCCCCACACCTGCTGGGGTCCTATGAAGATGGACCCCCCACACCTGCTGGGGTCCTGTGAAGATGGACCCCCCACACCTGCTGGGGTCCTGTGAAGATGGACCCCCCACACCTGCTGGGGTCCTGTGAAGATGGACCCCCCACACCTGCTGGGGTCCTGTGAAGATGGACCCCCCCACACCTGCTGGAGTCCTGTGAAGATGGACCCCCGACACCTGCTGGGGTCCTGTGAAGATGGACACCCCCACACTGCTGGGGTCCTGTGAAGATGGACCCCCCCACACCTGCTGGAGTCCTGTGAAGATGGACCCCCCCACACCTGCTGGGGTCCTGTGAAGATGGACCCCCCACACCTGCTGGGGTCCTGTGAAGATGGACCCCCGACACCTGCTGGGGTCCTGTGAAGATGGACCCCCCACACCTGCTGGGGTCCTGTGAAGATGGACCCCCCACACCTGCTGGCGTCCTGTGAAGATGGACCCCCGACACCTGCTGGAGTCCTGTGAAGATGGACCCCCGACACCTGCTGGAGTCCTGTGAAGATGGACCCCCCTACACCTGCTGGGGTCCTGTGAAGAAGGACCCCCCACACCTGCTGGGGTCCTGTGAAGATGGACCCCCCCACACCTGCTGGGGTCCTGTGAAGATGGACCCCTACACCTGCTGGGGTCCTGTGAAGATGGACCCCCCCACACCTGCTGGGGTCCTGTGAAGATGGACCCCCCCACCTGCTGGGGTCCTGTGAAGATGGACCCCCCCACACCTGCTGGGGTCCTGTGAAGATGGACCCCCCACACCTGCTGGGGTCCTGTGAAGATGGACCCCCCACACCTGCTGGGGTCCTGTGAAGATGGACCCCCCACACCTGCTGGGGTCCTGTGAAGATGGACCCCCCACACCTGCTGGAGTCCTGTGAAGATGGACCCCCGACACCTGCTGGAGTCCTGTGAAGATGGACCCCCCTACACCTGCTGGGGTCCTGTGAAGATGGACCCCCCACACCTGCTGGGGTCCTGTGAAGATGGACCCCCACACCTGCTGGGGTCCTGTGAAGATGGACCCCCGACACCTGCTGGGGTCCTGTGAAGATGGACCCCCCCACACCTGCTGGGGTCCTGTGAAGATGGACCCACCACACCTGCTGGGGTCCTGTGAAGACGAGGGCTCTGGACCTGATAAGAGCACGTGGGAAGGAATATGCAGGAAGGGTGTGGAACAGTGACGGGGAACATGGGTGGAACAGTGACGGGGGAACATGGGTGGAACAGTGACGGGGAACATGGGTGGAACAGTGACGGGGGAACATGGGTGGAACAGTGACAAGGGGAACATGGGTGGAACAGTGACGGGGGAACATGGGTGGAACAGTGACAGGGGAACATGGGTGGAACAGTGACGGGGGAACATGGGTGGAACAGTGACAGGGGAACATGGGTGGAACAGTGACAGGGGAACATGGGTGGAACAGTGACGGGGGACATGGGTGGAACAGTGACGGGGAACATGGGTGGAACAGTGACGGGGAACATGGGTGGAACAGTGACGGGGAACATGGGTGGAACAGTGACAGGGGAACATGGGTGGAACAGTGACAGGGGAACATGGGTGGAACAGTGACGGGGAACATGGGTGGAACAGTGACAGGGGAACATGGGTGGAACAGTGACAGGGGAACATGGGTGGAACAGTGACAGGGGAACATGGGTGGAACAGTGACAGGGGAACATGGGTGGAACAGTGACCGGGGAACATGGGTGGAACAGTGACAGGGGAACATGGGTGGAACAGTGACCGGGGAACATGGGTGGAACAGTGACGGGGAACATGGGTGGAACAGTGACGGGGAACATGGGTGGAACAGTGACCGGGGAACATGGGTGGAACAGTGACGGGGAACATGGGTGGAACAGTGACGGTGGAACAGTGACGGGGAACATGGGTGGAACAGTGACGGGGAACATGGGTGGAACAGTGACAGGGGAACATGGGTGGAACAGTGACGGGGAACATGGGTGGAACAGTGACGGTGGAACAGTGACGGGGAACATGGGTGGAACAGTGACGGGGAACATGGGTGGAACAGTGACGGTGGAACAGTGACGGGGAACATGGGTGGAACAGTGACGGGGAACATGGGTGGAACAGTGACGGTGGAACAGTGACGGGGAACATGGGTGGAACAATGACCGGGGAACATGGGTGGAACAGTGACGGTGGAACAGTGACGGTGGAACAGTGACGGGGAACATGGGTGGAACAGTGACGGGGAACATGGGTGGAACAGTGACCGGGGAACATGGGTGGAACAGTGACGGTGGAACAGTGACGGGGAACATGGGTGGAACAGTGACGGGGAACATGGGTGGAACAGTGACGGGGAACATGGGTGGAACAGTGACGGGGAACATGGGTGGAACAGTGACGGTGGAACAGTGACCGGGGAACATGGGTGGAACAGTGACGGAGAACATGGGTGGAACAGTGACGGTGGAACAGTGACCGGGGAACATGGGTGGAACAGTGACGGGGAACATGGGTGGAACAGTGACGGTGGAACAGTGACCGGGGAACATGGGTGGAACAGTGACGGGGAACATGGGTGGAACAGTGACGGTGGAACAGTGACGGGGAACATGGGTGGAACAGTGACCGGGGAACATGGGTGGAACAGTGACGGTGGAACAGTGACGGGGAACATGGGTGGAACAGTGACGGGGAACATGGGTGGAACAGTGACCGGGGAACATGGGTGGAACAGTGACGGTGGAACAGTGACGGGGAACATGGGTGGAACAGTGACGGGGAACATGGGTGGAACAGTGACCGGGGAACATGGGTGGAACAGTGACGGTGGAACAGTGACGGGGAACATGGGTGGAACAGTGACCGGGGAACATGGGTGGAACAGTGACGATGGAACAGTGACGGGGAACATGGGTGGAACAGTGACGGGGAACATGGGTGGAACAGTGACGGTGGAACAGTGACGGGGAACATGGGTGGAACAGTGACGGGGAACATGGGTGGAACAGTGACCGGGGAACATGGGTGGAACAGTGACGATGGAACAGTGACAGGGGAACATGGGTGGAACAGTGACGGTGGAACAGTGACAGGGGAACATGGTTGGAACAGTGACGGTGGAACAGTGACGGTGGAACAGTGACGGGGAACATGGGTGGAACAGTGACAGGGGAACATTGGTGGAACAGTGACAAGGAGAACATGGGTGGAACAGTGACAGGGGAACATGGTTGGAACAGTGACGGTGGAACAGTGACGGGGAACATGGGTGGAACAGTGACAGGGGAACATGGTTGGAACAGTGACAGGGGAACATGGGTGGAACAGTGACAGGGGAACATGGGTGGAACAGTGACGGGGAACATGGGTGGAACAGTGACAGGGGAACATGGTTGGAACAGTGACAGGGGAACATGGGTGGAACAGTGACAGGGGAACATGGGTGGAACAGTGACAGGGGAACATGGTTGGAACAGTGACAGGGGAACATGGTTGGAACAGTGACGGTGGAACAGTGACGGGGAACATGGGTGGAACAGTGACAGGGGAACATGGGTGGAACAGTGACAGGGGAACATGGTTGGAACAGTGACGGTGGAACAGTGACGGGGAACATGGGTGGAACAGTGACAGGGGAACATGGGTGGAACAGTGACAGGGGAACATGGGTGGAACAGTGACAGGGGAACATGGGTGGAACAGTGACAGGGGAACATGGGTGGAACAGTGACAGGGGAACATGGGTGGAACAGTGACAGGGGAACATGGTTGGAACAGTGACGGTGGAACAGTGACGGGGAACATGGGTGGAACAGTGACAGGGGAACATGGTTGGAACAGTGACAGGGGAACATGGGTGGAACAGTGACAGGGGAACATGGGTGGAACAGTGACCGGGGGAACATGGGTGGAACAGTGACAGGGGAACATGGGTGGAACAGTGACAGGGGAACATGGGTGGAACAGTGACAGGGGAACATGGGTGGAACAGTGACAGGGAACATGGGTGGAACAGTGACAGGGGAACATGGGTGGAACAGTGACCGGGGAACATGGGTGGAACAGTGACAGGGGAACATGGGTGGAACAGTGACAGGGGAACATGGGTGGAACAGTGACAGGGGAACAGGTGGAACAGTGACAGTGGAACATGGGTGGAACAGTGACAGGGGAACATGGGTGGAACAGTGACCGGGGAACATGGGTGGAACAGTGACAGGGGAACATGGGTGGAACAGTGACCGGGGAACATGGGTGGAACAGTGACAGGGGAACATGGGTGGAACAGTGACCGGGGAACATGGGTGGAACAGTGACAGGGGAACATGGGTGGAACAGTGACAGGGGAACATGGGTGGAACAGTGACCGGGGAACATGGGTGGAACAGTGACAGGGGAACATGGGTGGAACAGTGACCGGGGAACATGGGTGGAACAGTGACAGGGGAACATGGGTGGAACAGTGACAGGGGAACATGGGTGGAACAGTGACCGGGGAACATGGGTGGAACAGTGACAGGGGAACATGGGTGGAACAGTGACAGGGGAACATGGGTGGAACAGTGACAGGGGAACATGGGTGGAACAGTGACCGGGGAACATGGGTGGAACAGTGACAGGGGAACATGGGTGGAACAGTGACAGGGGAACATGGGTGGAACAGTGACAGGGGAACATGGGTGGAACAGTGACCGGGGAACATGGGTGGAACAGTGACCGGGGAACATGGGTGGAACAGTGACAGGGGAACATGGAACAGTGACAGGGGAACATGGGTGGAACAGTGACAGGGGAACATGGGTGGAACAGTGACAGGGGAACATGGGTGGAACAGTGACAGGGGAACATGGGTGGAACAGTGACAGGGGAACATGGGTGGAACAGTGACAGGGGAACATGGGTGGAACAGTGACAGGGGAACATGGGTGGAACAGTG
>WNGS01158515.1:28414-38450 GCA_020271785.1 Procambarus virginalis
GAGACAAGCCAGTGTGTGGCTGGGGACGAGACAAGCCAGTGTGTGGCTGGGACGAGACAAGCCAGTGTGTGGGGGACGAGAGTCAGAAGTTCTCCGGTGCTCCTTTATCAAGTAACATTTTACAACAAAATATTTACTAATGTAAATATGAACTTTATATTGTATATTATTTAGTAATAAAACCAAAAGTGAGAATTTTGTTGGTGCTACAATCCTCCACAGAGCCCGGGGGGGGGTCAGGACCCCACACCTGCTGGGGTCCTGTGAAGATGGACCCCCACACCTGCTGGGGTCCTGTGAAGATGGACCCCCCACACCTGCTGGGGTCCTGTGAAGATGGACCCCCCACACCTGCTGGGGTCCTGTGAAGATGGACCCCCCACACCTGCTGGGGTCCTGTGAAGATGGACCCCCCACACCTGCTGGGGTCCTGTGAAGATGGACCCCCCACACCTGCTGGGGTCCTGTGAAGATGGACCCCCCACACCTGCTGGGGTCCTGTGAAGATGGACCCCCCACACCTGCTGGGGTCCTGTGAAGATGGACCCCCCACACCTGCTGGGGTCCTGTGAAGATGGACCCCCCACACCTGCTGGGGTCCTGTGAAGATGGACCCCCCACACCTGCTGGGGTCCTGTGAAGATGGACCCCCCACACCTGCTGGGGTCCTGTGAAGATGGACCCCCCCACACCTGCTGGGGTCCTGTGAAGATGGACCCCCCACACCTGCTGGGGTCCTGTGAAGATAGACCCCCCACACCTGCTGGGGTCCTGTGAAGACGAGGGCTCTGGACCTGATAAGAGCAGGTGGGAAGGAATATGCAGGAAGGGTGTGGAACAGTGACCGGGGAACATGGGTGGAACAGTGACGGGGAACAGTGACGGGGAACATGGGTGGAACAGTGACGGGGAACATGGGTGGAACAGTGACGGGGAACAGTGACGGGGAACATGGGTGGAACAGTGACGGGGAACATGGGTGGAACAGTGACCGGGGAACATGGGTGGAACAGTGACGGGGAACATGGGTGGAACAGTGACGGTGGAACAGTGACGGGGAACATGGGTGGAACAGTGACGGGGAACATGGGTGGAACAGTGACCGGGGAACATGGGTGGAACAGTGACGGTGGAACAGTGACGGGGAACATGGGTGGAACAGTGACGGGGAACATGGGTGGAACAGTGACCGGGGAACATGGGTGGAACAGTGACGGGGAACATGGGTGGAACAGTGACGGGGAACATGGGTGGAACAGTGACGGTGGAACAGTGACGGGGAACATGGGTGGAACAGTGACGGGGAACATGGGTGGAACAGTGACGGGGAACATGGGTGGAACAGTGACGGTGGAACAGTGACGGGGAACATGGGTGGAACAGTGACCGGGGAACATGGGTGGAACAGTGACCGGGGAACATGGGTGGAACAGTGACAGGGGAACATGGGTGGAACAGTGACAGGGGAACATGGGTGGAACAGTGACCGGGGACATGGGTGGAACAGTGACCGGGGAACATGGGTGGAACAGTGACGGTGGAACAGTGACCGGGGAACATGGGTGGAACAGTGACCGGGGCATGGGTGGAACAGTGACCGGGGAACATGGGTGGAACAGTGACGGTGGAACAGTGACCGGGGAACATGGGTGGAACAGTGACGGGGAACATGGGTGGAACAGTGACCGGGGAGCATGGGTGGAACAGTGACCGGGGAACATGGGTGGAACAGTGACGGTGGAACAGTGACCGGGGAACATGGGTGGAACAGTGACCGGGGAGCATGGGTGGAACAGTGACCGGGGAACATGGGTGGAACAGTGACGGTGGAACAGTGACCGGGAACATGGGTGGAACAGTGACCGGGGAGCATGGGTGGAACAGTGACCGGGGAACATGGGTGGAACAGTGACGGTGGAACAGTGACCGGGAACATGGGTGGAACAGTGACCGGGGAGCATGGGTGGAACAGTGACCGGGGAACATGGGTGGAACAGTGACGGTGGAACAGTGACGGGGAACATGGGTGGAACAGTGACCGGGGAGCATGGGTGGAACAGTGACCGGGGAACATGGGTGGAACAGTGACGGTGGAACAGTGACCGGGGAACATGGGTGGAACAGTGACCGGGGACATGGGTGGAACAGTGACCGGGGAACATGGGTGGAACAGTGACGGTGGAACAGTGACCGGGGAACATGGGTGGAACAGTGACCGGGGAGCATGGGTGGAACAGTGACCGGGGAACATGGGTGGAACAGTGACGGTGGAACAGTGACCGGGGAACATGGGTGGAACAGTGACCGGGGAGCATGGGTGGAACAGTGACCGGGGAACATGGGTGGAACAGTGACGGTGGAACAGTGACCGGGGAACATGGGTGGAACAGTGACCGGGGAACATGGGTGGAACAGTGACCGGGGAGCATGGGTGGAACAGTGACCGGGGAACATGGGTGGAACAGTGACGGTGGAACAGTGACCGGGGAACATGGGTGGAACAGTGACCGGGGAGCATGGGTGGAACAGTGACCGGGGAACATGGGTGGAACAGTGACGGTGGAACAGTGACCGGGGAACATGGTGGAACAGTGACCGGGGAGCATGGGTGGAACAGTGACCGGGGAACATGGGTGGAACAGTGACCGGGGAACATGGGTGGAACAGTGACGGGGAACATGGGTGGAACAGTGACGGTGGAACAGTGACCGGGGAACATGGGTGGAACAGTGACCGGGGACATGGGTGGAACAGTGACCGGGGAACATGGGTGGAACAGTGACGGTGGAACATGGGTGGAACAGTGACCGGGGAACATGGGTGGAACAGTGACCGGGGAGCATGGGTGGAACAGTGACCGGGGAACATGGGTGGAACAGTGACGGGGAACATGGGTGGAACAGTGACCGGGGAGCATGGGTGAACAGTGACGGGGAACATGGGTGGAACAGTGACCGGGGAACATGGGTGGAACAGTGACGGTGGAACATGGGTGGAACAGTGACCGGGGAACATGGGTGGAACAGTGACCGGGGAACATGGTGGAACAGTGACAGGGGAACATGGTGGAACAGTGACAGGGAACATGGGTGGAACAGTGACAGGGGAACATGGGTGGAACAGTGACAGGGGAACATGGGTGGAACAGTGACCGGGGTACATGGGTGGAACAGTGACAGGGGAACATGGGTGGAACAGTGACGGGGGAACATGGGTGGAACAGTGACAGGGGAACATGGGTGGAACAGTGACAGGGGAACATGGGTGGAACAGTGACAGGGGAACATGGGTGGAACAGTGACAGGGGAACATGGTGGAACAGTGACAGGGGAACATGGGTGGAACAGTGACAGGGGAACATGGGTGGAACAGTGACAGGGAACATGGGTGGAACAGTGACCGGGGAACATGGGTGGAACAGTGACAGGGGAACATGGGTGGAACAGTGACGGGGGAACATGGGTGGAACAGTGACAGGGGAACATGGGTGGAACAGTGACAGGGGAACATGGGTGGAACAGTGACAGGGGAACATGGGTGGAACAGTGACAGGGGAACATGGGTGGAACAGTGACAGGGGAACATGGGTGGAACAGTGACGGGGGAACAGTGACAGGGGAACATGGGTGGAACAGTGACCGGGGAACATGGGTGGAACAGTGACAGGGGAACAATGGGTGGAACAGTGACAGGGAACATGGGTGGAACAGTGACGGGGGAACATGGGTGGAACAGTGACGGGGGAACATGGGTGGAACAGTGACAGGGGAACATGGGTGGAACAGTGACCGGGGAACATGGGTGGAACAGTGACGGGGGAACATGGGTGGAACAGTGACAGGGGAACATGGGTGGAACAGTGACCGGGGAACATGGGTGGAACAGTGACAGGGGAACAATGGGTGGAACAGTGACAGGGGAACATGGGTGGAACAGTGACAGGGGAACATGGGTGGAACAGTGACGGGGGAACAGTGACAGGGGAACATGGGTGGAACAGTGACCGGGGAACATGGGTGGAACAGTGACAGGGGAACATGGGTGGAACAGTGACGGGGGAACATGGGTGGAACAGTGACAGGGGAACATGGGTGGAACAGTGACAGGGGAACATGGGTGGAACAGTGACAGGGGAACAATGGGTGGAACAGTGACAGGGGAACAATGGTGGAACAGTGACAGGGGAACATGGGTGGAACAGTGACGGGGGAAACAGTGACAGGGGAACATGGGTGAAACAGGGTCCTACTGGTTCCTGGCTAACCCTTACTGATTGATGCCCATCATCTGTTGATCTCCGTCAACAGATGTCAACAGATGTCACCACGCGTCCCACAGGCAAGATGAGAGGGATGCTGACCTGACCTGACCTGACCTGACCTGACCTGACCTGACCTGACCTGACCTGACCTGACCTGACCTGACCTCCCAGGTAGGAATAAGGGCACCAACAGGAAGGATGTGGTCCCATGGGACGGGTTCCAGCTCCTGGCCCCTGCCTCTAGCCGTCACTGTTTTGAAGAGGTAATCGTATTCGGAGCAGGATAAGTTAATAAATTGTGTAGTGAAGGTTATGATGGGATCTGCTGTATATAGGGAGCACAGGTGCTCCCTATATGCAGCTGGTTGCTATATACAGCTCCCTGGTATATACAGGTGTTGAGGGGTTGGTCCCAAACCTGCACACAGAAATAACATCACATGAGACCAGAAGACATGGCAGGATGTGCAGAATACCCCCGTTGAAAAGCAGAGGTGCAACAGGTACTCTGAGAGAGAACTCTATCAACATCAGAGGCCCGAGACTGTTCAACACACTTCCACTACACATAAGGGACATAACTGGCAAACCCCTCACAGTGTTCAAGAGAGAACTGGATAAGCACCTCCAAAGGATACCTGATCAACCAGGCTGTGACTCATACGTCAGGCTGCGAGCAGCCGCGTCCAACAGCCTGGTTGATCAGTCCAGCAACCAGGAGGCCTGGTCGACGACCGGGCCGCGGGGACCCTGAGCCCCGGAAGCACCTCAAGGTAACCTCAAGGTGACCAGGTGCCATAGTCACGCTGTGTCAACACCACAGGTGCCATAGTCACGCTGTGTCAACACCTCAGGTGCCAGAGTCACACTGTGTCAACACCTCAGGTGCCATAGTCACGCTGTGTCAACACCACAGGTGCCATAGTCACGCTGTGTCAACACCTCAGGTGCCAGAGTCACACTGTGTCAACACCACAGGTGCCATAGTCACACTGTGTCAACACCACAGGTGCCATAGTCACGCTGTGTCAACACCTCAGGTGCCATAGTCACGCTGTGTCAACACCACAGGTGCCATAGTCACGCTGTGTCAACACCTCAGGTGCCATAGTCACGCTGTGTCAACACCACAGGTGCCATAGTCACGCTGTGTCAACACCTCAGGTGCCATAGTCACGCTGTGTCAACACCTCAGGTGCCATAGTCACACTGTGTCAACACCTCAGGTGCCATAGTCACGCTGTGTCAACACCACAGGTGCCATAGTCACGCTGTCAACACCTCAGGTGCCATAGTCACACTGTGTCAACACCTCAGGTGCCATAATCACGCTGTGTCAACACCTCAGGTGCCATAGTCACGCTGTGTCAACACCTCAGGTGCCATAGTCACGCTGTGTCAACACCACAGGTGCCATAGTCACGCTGTGTCAACACCACAGGTGCCATAGTCACACTGTGTCAACACCACAGGTGCCATAGTCCCACTGTGTCAACACCACAGGTGCCATAGTCACGCTGTGTCAACACCTCAGGTGCCATAGTCACGCTGTGTCAACACCTCAGGTGCCATAGTCACGCTGTGTCAACACCTCAGGTGCCATAGTCACGCTGTGTCAACACCACAGGTGCCATAGTCACGCTGTGTCAACACCACAGGTGCCATAGTCACGCTGTGTCAACACCTCAGGTGCCATAGTCACGCTGTGTCAACACCACAGGTGCCATAGTCACGCTGTGTCAACACCACAGGTGCCATAGTCACGCTGTGTCAACACCACAGGTGCCATAGTCACGCTGTGTCAACACCTCAGGTGCCATAGTCACGCTGTGTCAACACCACAGGTGCCATAGTCACGCTGTGTCAACACAACAGGTGCCATAGTCACGCTGTGTCAACACCTCAGGTGCCATAGTCACGCTGTGTCAACACCACAGGTGCCATAGTCACGCTGTGTCAACACCTCAGGTGCCATAGTCACACTGTGTCAACACCACAGGTGCCATAGTCACACTGTGTCAACACCACAGGTGCCATAGTCACACTGTGTCAACACCACAGGTGCCATAGTCACGCTGTGTCAACACCTCAGGTGCCATAGTCACGCTGTGTCAACACCTCAGGTGCCATAGTCACGCTGTGTCAACACCTCAGGTGCCATAGTCACGCTGTGTCAACACCTCAGGTGCCATAGTCACGCTGTGTCAACACCACAGGTGCCATAGTCACGCTGTGTCAACACCACAGGTGCCATAGTCACGCTGTGTCAACACCTCAGGTGCCATAGTCACGCTGTGTCAACACCTCAGGTGCCATAGTCACGCTGTGTCAACACCTCAGGTGCCATAGTCACGCTGTGTCAACACCACAGGTGCCATAGTCACGCTGTGTCAACACCTCAGGTGCCATAGTCACGCTGTGTCAACACCTCAGGTGCCATAGTCACGCTGTCAACACCTCAGGTGCCATAGTCACGCTGTGTCAACACCTCAGGTGCCATAGTCACACTGTGTCAACACCTCAGGTGCCATAGTCACGCTGTGTCAACACCTCAGGTGCCATAGTCACGCTGTCAACACCTCAGGTGCCATAGTCACGCTGTGAACACCTCAGGTGCCATAGTCACGCTGTGTCAACACCTCAGGTGCCATAGTCACGCTGTGTCAACACCTCAGGTGCCATAGTCACGCTGTGTCAACACCACAGGTGCCATAGTCACGCTGTGTCAACACCACAGGTGCCATAGTCACGCTGTGTCAACACCACAGGTGCCATAGTCACGCTGTGTCAACACCACAGGTGCCATAGTCACGCTGTGTCAACACCACAGGTGCCATAGTCACGCTGTGTCAACACCATGACGGGGACATTTAACCAAGTTTCCTTTCCCCTTGTGCTTCTATTCACCTAGCAGTAAATATTTACCCGGGAGTCATGCAACTGTTGTGGGACGCCTCCTGGGGAAGGGGGGGGGGCAGTTCCCCGGAGCCTTGGTGGTGTCTGACCCCCCCCCCCCCTCCAGGAGAGCCTGTCTCCGGCCAGGCTGTAGGACAACTCTCGAACCCTAACACATGTAAAGCAAATGTGGTGTAAATTGCCGTGTGAACCCGCAGTTAGCGAGCAAGACCGAGGACCCAACACCACCAGGAGACAGACATCTGTCTTGAGGTTGAATTAAGTTTGCCTTCTTCACTCGGACGGTAGAGCGTCATGCAGGTCGGCGTTCAATCCCCGACCGTCCAAGTGGTTGGGCACCATTCCTTCCCCCCGTCCCATAACAAATTCTTATCCTGACCCCTTCACAGTGCTATGTAGTCGAAATGGCTTGGCGCTTTTCTCTGATAGTACTCTCTCTGTTTCAAATACATGTCCCGTCCAGAAACATAAATTATGTAAAGAACTTGTTGGTGTGAGGAGACTTGTGTAACGTGGTCATGACTAAACTGGTCCCCCGTTCACCATACTCTTTCTAACCAATTATGTCTGAATTTGGCTGTTTGCAAGTATGGCCGAAAATGAAAGTAATTTGAAAATGAAAAAAAAATGAAAAATATATTTTGGATTTATTTTTTCAAGTACAGTAAGTTAAGGGTCCTGTGGTAGGTCAGGAGGGCGGGAAGATCGCCTAAACTTCCAAAACGTCATGAAAATCTTTAAGTGAAAGTTTCCTATCGTAACCTAACCGAGTAAGCCAGAGGACTCACAACAGAAAACGGGACACTGCATCACTTTCGTGAGCCGATTTCATTTCAAATTACGTCCAATTTTGGCCACACGGGGATACGAGCGGTCAGCCCCGTTGTCTGTTAGAGAACGCGTTGAACACCACGAGTTCAATAACTGATTTAGGGACGTTGAACGCTCCCAGCCTGACCGCTTGTGCCTCGAGTTCTCTCTCCCTCCACCTGGTGTCTGACAAGACCTCCTCCTGAATTTCTGACTGCCTGGTTGTTCGTGCTTGCATCTTACACAGTGCACTATATGCGTCACAGCCTGGTTGATCAGGTCTATCCTGGAGGAAACTATTGAGATTGTCTTAGAACTATGAAGGGGAGGTCTTGAAAGGTCTTTGAATCCTCACTCTCTCATATATATATATATATATATATATATATATATATATATATATATATATATATATATATATATATATATATATATATATATATATATATATATATATATATATATATATATATATATATATATATATATATATATATATATATATATAATTATTAAATATGACCGAAAAAGTAAGATTAATAATTCTAACACGAATTTTCTCAATATTTCTTATGTTTCTTTTCACTGTCGATGGTAATTGAAAATCAATTCTCCAAAATTCATTTTTATTTCTAGTCTGACGCGACACTTGAACGCGTTTCGTAATAACATTAAATTTTCAAAGACTTTAGTTTACACACACACAACTATAACCTGCAAACACTAAACAGAGTTCTACTATGCTATCATTTAAACGGCTTTCATTTTAAATACCTGCATTTGGGTGAGGTGATATGTTACAACAGTTTTGGATGAGGTGGAAACAAACTTTCTACACGAGACAGAACACGAAACAATGGGTATAATATTAGGTAAATTAAAGGGAAGAATAGAGGTTACTGCAAAGGGCCTATTGGCCCATATTTCTTGATGCTTCTATATTGGTGCAGAGTCTTGAAGTGGGTAGAATATAGTTGTGCGTTAATTGGCTGTTGATTGCTGGTGTTGATTTCTTGATGTATAGTGCCTCGCAGATGTCAAGCCGCCTGCTGTCGCTGTATCTATCGATGATTTCTGTGTTGTTTGCTAAGATTTCTCTGGTGATGGTCTGGTTGTGGGAAGAGATTATATGTTCCTAAAGGGAGCCGGTCGGCCGAGCAGACAGCACGCTGGACTTGTGATCCTGTGGTCCTGGGTTCGATCCCAGGCGCCGGCGAGAAACACTGGGCATTGTTTCTTTCACCCTATGCCCCTGTTACCTAGCAGTAAAATAGGTACCTGGATGTTAGTCAGCTGTCACGGGCTGCTTCCTGGGGGTGGAGGCCTGGTCGAGGACCGGGCCGCGGGGACACTAAAAAGCCCCGAAATCATCTCAAGATAACTCAAGATCTCAAGATATGGAGCCCTGTTGCTTATGCATCGTTAATCGCCTGGAAAGAGATGTTGTTGTCTTGCCTATATACTGAGTTCTTTGAGGCTTACAGTCCCCAAGTGGGCATTTAAAGCCATAGACGACGTTGGTCTCTTTTAGAGCGTTCTGCTCCGTGTCTGAAGAGTTTCTCATGAGTAGGTTGGCAGTTTTTTTGGTTTTATAGTAAATCGTCAATTGTATCTTCTGATTTTTGTCTGTAGGGATAACGTTCCTATTAACAATATCTTTCAGGACCCTTTCCTCCGTTTTATGAGCTGTGGAAAAGAAGTTCCTGTAAAATAGTCTAATAGGGGGTATAGGTGTTGTATTAGTTGTCTCTTCAGAGGCTGCATGGCGTTTCACCTTCCTTCTTATGATGTCTTCAATGAAACCATTGGAGAAGCTGTTGTTGACTAGGACCTGCCTTACCCTACAGAGTTCTTCATCGACTTGCTTCCATCCTGAGCTGTGGCTGAGAGCACGGTCGACATAAGCGTTAACAACACTCCTCTTGTAGCTGTCTGGGCAGTCACTGTTGGCATTGAGGCACATTCCTATGTTTGTTTCCTTAGTGTAGACTGCAGTGTGGAAACTAGAAAGTGTGGAAACCTAGAAAGGGCAGCTTCCCATCCTTCTCC